>QLOO01001279.1:0-17639 GCA_003313855.1 Suillus sp. MG131 | reverse complement strand
CCCCCCCCCCCCGGCCCATCTGTCAACATCAAGGATATATATATCATTGCCTTGCATGGGCCCACCTGTCTCCATCAGAAATAATACTACTCCTGGCCCATCCATCTTCATCGAGGGTATACATAACATGGGCCCATGGTCTGCTGGCCTGTCCTGTATGGGATATTATGTCCATTGGGTGGCCCATATAATACAGAGTTTGTCACTGAAGGGACTCCTCAATGTATATGCCCCAAACAACCCAACAGAACACCATAACTTCTGGACAACTATAAAAGAATCTGAAACAAGAAGGGACACCCAACAGATTGACTTACTGCTGGGAGACTTCAACCTAACAGAGGACCCACTAGATAGAGCCCCCGCACGAATGGACAATGAAGCAGTGACTGACGCACTCAGAGACCTAAGAGAAACATTAAATGTACACAACTCATGGAGAAAAATGCACCCTACATCCCACCTATTCACCTTCTACAGCAATGCAAACTCCTACTCAAGATTGGATAGAATATACTCCTCCCCCTCGCATGATAACAGCCTATTTGACTGGTCAACATGCACATCTGCCATCCCAACAGACCACCACATGATCCTAGTAAGATACACACCCCTGAATATGCCACACATAGGAAGTGGCTGATGGTCATGGCCACTTGGCCTTGTAAATGACGAAAACTACAAAATAAAATAAGCAAAATAGGACAAATAACACAACGGAAAATAGAAACAAACCAACAATCAAATGAATCCAACCCACAATCAGACTGGGAAGATTTCAAAATCAAAATCTGCCAAGAGGCAAAGAAAACAGCGAAAGAACATCTATACAAAATCAATACCAGAATGAAACAATTAGAAGATGACATAAAACTCACCCTAAGAGATGACAACATAGACACTAACAGCAACACAAGAAGCCATAAAGCATGGCTAGAAAGTGAGATAAACCACCTAGAGAAAAAAAGATGCAAAAACATACAACTCCATTCAAAAGCAAAATGGAATACCGCTGGAGAAACAATCAGAAAATACTGGTGCAAAATTAATACCCCCAAGAAACCACAAGATATTATCTATCAACTTAAAATCCAAAACACAAACTGACTCACCTCCCACTCCAGCAAAACAGCAGAGATTGCAAAACAATACCACAAAACCATTCAACAAGAACACACACACCCTGCAACACAACTGAGAAAAAACACAGTGAAACAAAAAATAATGAATGAAATACCAAATGAACAAAAATTCAATGACAACAACTCCTCTCTAAACCGACTCCTAGAAGAACACCACATACATGAAGCACTGTACTCCTCAAAGTCTGGGAGCACCGCAGGAATTGACGGGATCCCATATGAAGTATGGAAACACCTACACAAAAAACACCTAACCAACTCAGAGGAAAACAAACCAAGCTTTAATATAATCAAAATGCTCACCCTAGTCATAAATGATATACAAAAAAACAGAGTCAAAGAGGAAACTGAATTCACATTAGGCTGGATGTGCCCAATATACAAAAAGAAAGAATGCACCAAAATCACCAACTACAGACCAATAACGCTACTGAACACAGACTACAAACTGTTAACAAAAGCATTAGCAATGCAACTAGCCAAAACTGCCCCAAAATTGATACACCCAGACCAAAGTGGATTCATACCAAATAGATCAATCTTTGACCCCATCCACCTAGCGAAAATGATGATTGAATATGCTGACATCTCGGAAGAGGATGGTGCTCTTATTGCATTTGACCAAGAAAAAGCTTATGACCGAATTAGCCATGACTATCTAATAGAAACACTACAGACCTTCAACCTCCCAACAATGTTCATCAACACAATCAAGGCCCTCTACTCAAATGCCTACACAAAAGTAGCAATAAATGGCATGTTAAGTGAACCATTTAAGGTAACGAGAGGCATAAGACAGGGCAACCCACTATCATGTTTACTCTTCGACTTGGCCATTGAACCCTTGGTGTGCACCCTAAGAAACTCTGAGTTAATAAAAGGCTATGACATCCCAGGCATAACTCACCGAATTAAAGTAAATCTATATGCCAACGATACAACAATATACCTAAACAAAAACAACAAGTACTCTGACCTTGAAAACATCTTGAATGACTGGTGCCTTGCCTCCAGTGCTAAATTCAATATGGATAAGAGAGAGATAATACCAATAGGATCAAAAACTCACCGAGAATGAGTAATCATGACACGGAAACTACACCCAAATGACACACCCCTCAAAAACTCCATCAGAGTAGCCCCAGATGGCCATCCAATAAGATCCTTAGGTGCATGGATAGGCAATGAAACAAATGACACGACATCATGGGAACCAATCCTAGATAACATCAGCAAAACATTAAAACACTGGAACAAAGGGCATCCATCCCTTGACGGTAAACGCCTAATTGCCCAAATGGTAGTAGGAGGCATGACACAGCTCCTAGCAAAAGCACAAGGCATGCCCAAGAACATTGAGACTGCACTGACAAAGATAATGAGAAACTTCATCTGGAACAATGAAAAAACCTCACCTATCAGCCTA
This sequence comes from Suillus sp. MG131, assembly GCA_003313855.1. NCBI lineage: Eukaryota > Fungi > Basidiomycota > Agaricomycetes > Boletales > Suillaceae > Suillus > Suillus sp. MG131. The sequence continues at coordinate 15,071 of QLOO01001279.1, read as the reverse complement.
GAACAACTACAAAAACCCAAAACAGAAGGAGGAATAAACCTAATAGACCTAAAAGCCAGAAATGAAGCCATCGAAATAACATGGCTCTGCTCATATCTTGACCTATCAATGAAATGCCCAACATGGGCCTTCCTAACAGACATAATCATCAACAACCTAAAACCAACAGGAATAAGCAACACATCAGACCTAAACACCTTCCTCCAATCCTGGAGCCCACCAACAAAAGGACCAAGAATGACCAACATACCAAAAGAAATAATTAATATGCTAAAAATAGCAAAAAAATATAATGTTAGCTTCACACCAATCAAACTCTCAAAACAACTCAAAAAACAATTACCTGCATGGTACCACCTAGGTGCCCCCCAAAAAACATACCACAAACAAAAAGACAACTGCCTACAGAAAAATCACAAAGCCCAAAAAATTAAACACTTAATCAAAATAAGCAAAAAAATCTCACCTACCAACAGCAAAACAAATGACAAAGAAAAAAAACACTACCCTTGAAGAAACTGCACATGCAAATACTGTAAGAAAGACAGAAACAATGGATGCAAAAACCCACATAAATGCACTATAACAGCAAAAGAAATACTAAACAAGATTGCCCCAAAATTTAACACAAAAACCAAACTGAAAAAAGACAGCTTATCACTCACCCATAGCCAAAAAGAAAAAAACCAACAAGCACATGAAAGGAGACAAGGAGAGATCATATTCGACCCCACCACAACAATATAGACAACGCTCACAGACTGCTTCAGAATATTCACCAACCCATTGAAACAATCAGGCAGACCAGCCCACCACCTACAAACCCCAGTGAGAGAACTAAACATAATAGAAGACAAAATCACCATCTACACAGACAGTTCATGCCTGAATATAATGCAAAATCTGGCTGCAGAATATGGATATCAGAAGAAGACGAACAAAATAAGAAAATAAGAATACCTGGACACCAACACTCAAACCAGATTGTGGAAATAACAGCAATTCTAATCACCTTACAACAAACAGAACCCTACATTCCAATAACATTCATAACAGACTCAAAATATGTAATTGACAGACTCACCAAAAACATCAGCCAATGGGAAGACAAAGGATGGATAGACACAGTGAATAGTGACCACCTAAAAGCCACTTTATACCACCTAAGAAAAAGATCAGCACAAACATCGTTCATATGGACAAAAGGGCATAGCAGAAACCAAGGAAACAAACAGGCAGACTGCCTGGCCCTAGAAGGAGTAAACAAACCCACTGAAGACCAACTAGATCTCTCGATCCCCAATGAATGGAACCTACAAGGAGCAAAATTATCTTCTATATCACAATCCCTTGCATATAAAGGAATTAAAAAACAAAACAAAACGAAGAACCCACCAAGAAGAACAACAACAAGTAACCTTGACATCGCAAGATATGCAATACAAGAAATCATGGGAGACCTTGAACATGACAGTGCTATATGGAATGGATGCTGAAGCAAAGATATACAAAAAACAATATGTCAATTCCTATTCAAAGCAACACACAGAGCTTACCACATCAGCGAATACTGGCTAAACATCCCAAATTATGAACACCATGCAAAATGCGCAACATGCCACACTGAAATTGAATCATTAGAACATATCCTACTAGAATGCCCCAATAACACCCAAAGAACCATATGGAAACTAGTGCAAGATCTATGGCCATCGAAATTTGGAGCTTGGCCAAGAATCAAATTAGGAACGATCCTAGGCTGTGGGAACCTACATTTGAAAAAACACACACCTGATGGACAAAACCCCAATGAAAGAGAAAATGACAACAATGATGAAAAGGATAAGACAAAAGGTGCAGTGAGACTTCTAAGAATCCTGATCTCAGAATCTGCTTACCTAATATGGGTCATCAGATGTGATAGTACAATTAATGAAAGAACCTACACAACGAAAAACATAATCAAATGATGGACAAACAAAATAAATAACAGACTACAACTAGATAGAATATCCGCAAAAATAATAATAAGAACTGGAAAATTCACAAAACTAGTGATGCACACCTGGGAAACACCATCCACATAAATCCCAATACCCAAATCCAAAAAGACTGGGCAACCACCCTCAAGGTTTTAATGGGTATTAGACCACACAGGCCCTCTACGATCGAGACCCCCTAGGTAGTACAGAGTCCCACACACCCCGCATAACGCAGGAGTGCATAAACACATTTTCCCTCAGACCGGGGTTTCCCGAAACCCTGCTATAGTGTGTATATGTAGAACTAGACTTAGTCAGTTACTACCAATACATTCCGCTTGTCCAAAAAAAAAAAAGAAACCGTACACAGCGGGATGGGCGCGCTTTGTCAGCAACGGCGGGTGCAACGGCTTCCATTTATGGTTTTTACCTGCCAAGTGTAAATTTCGTCGAATAATTTGACTTTACTTATCCATGTCCTATATTACTAAGCTCTTACTCTCCGGTATATTCTATTCTGGATTATTTTGCCTACAGAAAGTCATCCAATTGCCGATTCCACAGTAAGTGGCAGCATTCGGAAGTAAAGGGTGCTAGCACACATTGAAGCTGGGTAAAATTTTGGGACGAGTGCATCAGCAGGCTCTACTAGTATGTTCCAGCTGACAATCTGACAGAAACATTCGCAGGCAACCAATCAAGAGTTCGATACTTGTCCCACCCCACCTAGTGTTGCTGCGAAGCGAACTGAAGTGAATCGAAGTGGAAATACGAGACACTTTGGTAGACTTCAATGTCAACGAAGTTTTTCAAAGTGCGCTTCGTTACACTTCGCGAAGTCAGAGACAAGTAGGATACATTAGTAGTCAAATGTAACTAGTAGCTAGCATACTAGAAATCTAAGATGAAGATTAGTCCTCATTTTCATTTTCATTTGCAAGCAGCTGAGCAATTTCATCGAGTTTGCCCGCTGCCATGAGCTCATCAATGGCATTCCTAGATACTGGCCCTGAAATAGTATAATCTTCTTCTGCAACAAGATGGGATGTGAAATTCAACTGGTCTTGCTTGTAAGTAAACTTAAGTATCTGTAAAGCTTCGAGAACAGTTGGCGAGAGGTCAGCACGCCGATCCATGCATGTCTCTTTGCTGGATGAGAAGACTCGTTCAGAAGGGATGGATGAAGCCTGCACAGGAAGGACGTCCATTGCAATGCGAAACAGCAGCGGGAATATGTGTTCTTTTTGCTACAAAATATTATGTTCGTTCATTGAATAGTTGAAAAAACTAAATAGTGCAGATACCTCCCAAAAATGAACAATATCAGTTGTGTGCTCAGTTGTGGCATCGAGAAGTGCCGCTTCTTCATAGTGCTGCATTTCTCACTTGGCAGGCCTTGGGATACCCAGTGTTGCAGGTGAGTACAAAGGAAACTGTGACCGACTACTAGGAAGACAACCTGCTGTTGGATTGTACATGGGGAGTAGTGGAAATTTCGTTTCGAGACAGAGAGTCAGAGACTGTGAGGGTGAAACTTTCAGGGTAGCCTTTCTCTCAAATTTCGATTCAATCACAGAACTGACTCGGCGAATGTTCGAGATCATGTGTAAGAAGTCTATATTGAATGTACTTAGGACATACAGTGATGTTTTACAATGAAATATGATATAGATAGGAGGGACATAACAGGCTTCAGACATGCTAGTGTTAATGATTAATCTATATGGTAACTTCGATTCACCTCTCGAAGTGGACGAAGTGCCACTTCGACTGACTTCGGAACAACGAAGTCAACCAAAGTCTCATGTTTTCGAAGTGAAGCGAATTTACCTCGAAGTCACTTCACTTCGGCGGCAACACTAACCCCACCTCGCTGTGTGAAGGATGTGGCGCGTGTTAATAATGGTCTGGCGCTTGACGGATTGCAAACATGCCCGGGCCCGGGGGGGCCTCTCTGCAGACTTCAGCCCTGCTGTCTAATCCTTTTGTGGACACAGCGGTGCATTTCAAGCTGCGCAGTTTTCTTAAAAGAGACTAACCAGCATCTCGCATCTCATCGAGGTTGCTACTTAAATATAGAACATTGCACCGCACGGCACCCAAGCAGTGCTGAACTTGGAGCAAGGGATCATATCTGACCACTAAGACTGGCGTGTGACTTATTAGACTGGCCATATAATGCATATCTGCAGTAGACCCAGTTAGCTGTCCGCTATCATGGTCTCGTTGTTTGACCAAGCTGATATCAGTATCGGCATTACACTGCAACACACCAACGTGAGTAATAATCAGAATCAGTAACATGGAATTTAACAAACTGACTGTTTGCATGTACTATATAGTATGCTTTCTGTATGTGCTACTAATGATTGTATGCAGCAGTGTTTGTACTGAACTTTCGTCTTAGTCGCTACAACATGTCTTTGGGTAGGTACCAACTCAGGTGGCGACCTGTTAAGTCGGCCATGGAAGTTGATTATTTCGCTATCAGATTTACGAGTTTGCTCTTACATTTGATAAAGAAGTAGGTTTTCATCCAGCCAACCTCATGACAACGTCTAGATCCTGACAAGTAATATACACAGGTAGCGTTCATACTGGACGCTCCATGGCGAATACCCAAACTGACCTATCTTACATGCCGGTACTTACAATTTGCATTGATCGTTGCCAATATGTTGCGTATGTCCAAAAATGTGCCACTTATAGCGAGCGGAATCTCACTTGTTTTCAGGAATATTACAGCCTGGACTTTCCCTTAAGGTTATTGTTGTCCTTGCATGTCACTCTTAAAGCTCAATTCAAAATCTCAGTCCTGTACAACTTTATTTGCATTCCTCTCGTGTGAGTCCATCCACTCGTAAAAGGAATACTTCCAGAACTGACGCCCCTATCAGATGTTGGAGGAATTATACTGTTTTGTGCAGAATGTTAGTATCCTTTACTATCATCACTTCCATGGCTGACCCTGATTTCAAATTCCTGCAGCACTCTTTATGCGGAGGGTTTGGGCAGTAACACGTCGCAGATGGCTGTTAACGTGTTGCAATGTTGTGGTAAGTCAGTCTTTTGTAGGTGAAACGTTTTGTCAATAGCTGAATGTATATAGCTCATCGTGGTCCCATGGGCGGTGACTCTTACATTATACCACTCTTCTTCCACAAGTGAGGCTCCTCCTGCTCGCTGATTTGGTAGTTCACAAAGATGTGATGTAGTTGTGCAGTCACCTATTCCAAAGATCGCAAGCTGCTACGACAGCAAGCAGGGTCGCATTATCATCTTAGCCTACATTTTGCTCGTCATCATAGAGACAGGTGGGGTTCACAGACTTTTTATGCTGTCACGCTAAATATTTGGTAGAAATCCTCAGTTTCATGTTATTCAACTCGTGGAAACTTTATAGAGAACACGGAAACGATTTGCCTCTTGTGCGAGTCCTGGTCAGACATAACATATTTTACTTTGCCTGTGGGCTTTGTGAGCGAAACTTTATTACTCCTCGCAAATTGACACTAATATGTGTGGTGGACTAGTATTTTCCATCTTCATCGTGGTCGTAGTGGTTGCTCTTCCTGTGCGTGTTCATCATTATGAATCCAACGTTCAACTCAAGATCTGATCGCAGGCACCATACGGAGGCTCGGCATCAAAGTAAAGGGCTGTTTCTTTGACTGAACATGTTGACTGACTGTCTCGTAGTTTACAGTTCGTGATACACGGAATACTAGCGACGCGCATGCACCGCGAGCTGTACAATACAGCTCATCACACTGAAGGGACTTCCACCGGGAATGTAATGACCCTTCCTCTTGTTTTTGCACCGGTTTCGTCGGAGGTGCAACCCGATGGTAGAGGTTCCTCTTCTCTTTAGCCTAAAAAATACTAGACAAAGGATTCGTATCTTCGTTGGTAAGAATAGATGATCCCCTTTCGCGTAATCCATGATATATAATCCACAGAGAATAAACCTTACTCTGAGTCCTACTATTATTTCTCGATATTCAAATTCCAACACGTCTTTACAACTGTGTAGCAGTGGTTGCTTGATGCAAGTGTGGATGGCCAGCCAATTTCGCTAGTACAATATGATATTTGCTCATTCCACATCTAATACGAAACGCCCAATCACCACAAATGACGAAACAAGATTCTCCTGAAGAGTGCCCGACAAGTAATGTTTAGTGTTAATCCGGTGTTAATGACCAGTCGACTCGGAGAGGTCTTCGTGTTATGCCGTGACAACACTACTACTAGTCGATGCATATAGCTGCGATTGGAACACAAGCGAAGTCATGCGGGTTCCTGTATTGAAGTCGGCTACAACCTTAGCGTTATATTCTCGAACGCTAAGGATGAGGCGCGGTCCTAGCACAAACATCTGCACGACTGACAAAACATCGAGAATACCGTGATAAGTCAGGGTCCCCACGGAATTTGAGTCCTATAGAGATACATTAACGACGGCAACACGAAGATGTCACTGACAAATCGATTGGCATACCCTGAGCGTTGGGGACAAAAAACCGAGGGCAAAGCAAGAACCAACAGCGAAGCTAGCAGGTGCGGTTCAGCAAACTACAAAATATACATTCAAACAACTCACCTTGCAAAGTAAACTACATGTGACCTTATTACCACCGTCAAACAGTCACCGATAGTCGTTGCCCTGAGTGGTCGTCGCAGTTCACGAAAGTGTCCTACTGCAATCCAGACCGCAAGACACAGTGAGAGGACCTCCCACAGAGTACAGAGTATCCAAGTCATGGAATTGAGAAGTCGAGCATCTCCCTCATAGTCATAATTGCATTGATAGGTGCCAGAGAGAATGAACTCCTCTGGTATTTGTTCAATAAGCCTGAGCACTGAACCCATGATTCAAGCTTACCTCCTATGGTATGGCTTGTCCCTGTTGCAGTGATCCCAACGCATGCGATTGTGATACCCAGGAAAATTGCAACAAGAAAGATAAGCACCTTTCTTGATCGCTGGTACATGGCATGTAACCGAACGATCATGATGACTTGCGCGATCAGTCAGCCAATGCAAGATTACTGAGGTTTCTGAGTAGCTCACTTCCCAACAAAGCGGTGACGACTACGTTAAGCCAATTTAGTGCAAGGAAGAGAATATTGCCTGTAAACCCAGTCAGTGATGAGGCTCAGAGGTTAAAATACTCCAAACGAACTCACAGCTGTTGCAGTCATTATGCTGAACATATTGATCGAGAATATCACTTACCCCTACGTAAAAATGTGGCAGTTGATTAGGAATGACAGGCATCACTACAGAATACTCACTGCATCTGCCACCGAGATTGTCGGAAGAGTTACTATGCGCCGCTGGTCAGAAAAACAAATGCGGAATGTGTCAAGAAACATACTAAGCATGAAGATCCTGATTGTCAGAGAAGGTTTATTAGCACAATGCCAACTTGGTAGTCGTGCAAACCTACACAAGGTATGGCAATGCGGCATAGCGCACCTATATTTTTAAGTCAGCACAACACGCCAATTTATAACATGAAGCTCGTACACTGAGATATAAAAAAGTCATGAGAGACCAGCGTCGCTTCTGCCGCGAATCAAATTTATTATCATGTCGTTTCGCTGATATGGTACTTCGCTCACCCAGATCAATTCGACCTATCACACCATGCTTAGTGAGATGGCTATTCCAGCATTTGCATCAACCCACCTCTTGTCCGAGAGCGAGTGCTAGAAATATCGTTAGGATATTAATGATTCTGTACTATCTTGCTTACCCCAATCATAAATAATTGCAGCGGTGGCTGCAACTATGAAACCGCAGTCATGGTTAGATATATCACGGATGTCGACCGACCGACTCCACGAACCTATGAAATAACTGTGAAAATTATACAAATAGATCAGCGACCATTGACTGGGATCATCTGAAATTACGGCCATATTGGAGGGATGGATATGAATGGGCGGCAATTTTAGCGGATGTATGATGGGCCCACCGAAAGCCAGCATTCGTGCAGAATATGTATACAATCCTTGAGCGCTTTTATCTCGCTGAAATAGTTTAGATCGGCCCTGCCCTGATTTACCGTACCATCCACACACCTGCCGTTTGCCACCCGACCCTCGGGCTTCGACCACCCCTTTGCCACGCCCTCAAAGCATGCCCCAAAATCCACCTCGTCCTTCTTGTGAAGTGCTCTACCAGATCTGTGCTCTCGTGCCCACCTCCTCATTCCAACACAAAACCTGTGGGACGTACTATACCCAATTCATCGTATGATGGTGCTAATGCTAATCGAGGTGTATCAATTTACACAGCCACTGATACATCATGATATGTGATCGGTGTTTGTCTTGTAAATATATACATAGTTCACCAGGGAGGAATGATATACCGTAGGCAAGCCTGAATTCTTGTTCTTGAATTGTTCATCCTCTGCGCTCATGTCGTAAAAACCTTGTCTTGACTCGATCCGGTAGAAATTTGATGTGTACGAGATAGGATACAGAACTCACTACGAGATCTTGACACGTCGCCGTCGACTTGGCGATCACGAGAGCTACGCAGTGGTTTGATAGTCCCGTCCTCAACGTAGGTTAAATAAAGTCCAAGAGACTGCGTGTCATCGCAGCAATAGCTATTTGCAGAATTTTGATCTAGAATTGGTCGGGGAATCAGAATCAAGTATGCGCCTGAGTCGCACTTTCAGCTGGTCGCCCGCGGGGTAACCAACTACAAGACCATCTTCAGAAGCTCACGGAGGTCAGGGGAGACCTTGTAGATAGGCCCCATCGTTACCATGCATATTGGTCTCCCTTGATGAGACCTTAAAAGAAAAGGAAGACAGTTGTTCCTTCTGCTCGTATATACTTGCGTGCTTGTACTTAGTACACCCTCCTGACCAGGTGCAATCTTCAGAAGAGCTCTCCAAAACTCAACTGATTGGATTTCTTCGAGTTGATCATCTGCGTCCCGTTCGCCAGTAGCATTGGCAGACAATGATAGAGTGACATACTTGCAAACCTGTAATGCAGCCGTGAATCGCGAGTCATGATGGCCGGCAAATTGCTGCGACCCTTGGGGCGCTAAGCTTGACGTATCGCGGGTTTCCGAAGCGCAGCATTTGCTGAGGGACCGTCGCACTACTTGGCCAATGGGCGCTACCAGTAAGCATATAGCCGCGGCCTATCAGTGGCGGTGGTACAACGGCAGTACGGGAATTTCCGGGCCAATTTCTGTCTTGCAATTCGCCAGCCGGGTCTTTGGTTGAGCTCATCGGGCACCACAACGGTGGCAATGCATCGTGCCATAGCCGTCCCTAGACATGTCTCAGCAACAATTGGACGGGGCTTTGTACGGACTTCTCGCAGGGTGAGCAAATAAATCTATAGTATTTCTGTCTGGGACGTGGTTGATGACGGAGGGAACTATACCAGCAACTAGCCTCCACCTCCAATGCCTCATCTGGTTCCAAACCAGCAAAAGTCGTCCGCAAGATTTTATTCTACACTGTGGCAGTGACGGGCACATTCTACATCGGTAGCGCATTCATTTCCTTCGAAAACCAGCAGTACCGTGAGCTGTTCACCGAAAACGTTCCATTGGGGAAGGAACTCGTTGAATATGGCGAGGCGCACAAGTGGGATGATACCACCATTGAACAAGTTGTTGTAGCTACTGTAGACGCCTACAAGACCGTCTACAACTTCGTACAGCGGCAGCTGGGTAACGCGCCGACAGAGGAAGCAATTGAAAAGACGGCCAAGTCAGCAGTCAAGGAGTACAAAGAGCGCGTTAAGTCTACGGCTGCATCCCTCAAGACTGCCGTAAAGAAAGTGGAGGAAGATACGGTCCCGGAAGCAACTGCGAAAGCAATTTCTATTGCACGACATCACGGTGCACAGCTCGCTGATGAGTTGGACGACCTAATCCGCAGAGCAGAGGCAGCCCTTGCTGGGAAATATGTTGACCCTTTTCATGAGGTGACAGCCACAGCGGCTCAGCCTGGGTCCGCCCCAGGTGCTCTCCCACCACGCGATGACACCGACCTTATAATTGTGTCGGACAAGAATCCTGATGGTGTCATTGTTTATGCTGCACCGCTTCCTATCGGCTTCGAGCCTCCACCCGGCTATGAGCGCCCCGCACCCCCAAAGCCTGCCCCGAAGGCCGCTGCGGAATCCACTCCTATACCCCTGCCTCTTATTGCTCCAGCCGTGTCTGAAGTCGCCGTATCTGAGCCAGTGATCACCCAGCTTGCGTCCACAATTGATAACCTCGCCTCTTTCCTTGCCTCCAACCCTGCTGCCTCTGAAAAAGCCAAAGATGTTCTTGAGGTTGCCAAAGGGGACCTCACTGGCCTCGCGGCACGTATTGAAAAGATCAAAGAGGATGAGAAGCTGCAGCTAGAGATGAAGCTCGACGAACAAGTACGGGAATATACCACTAAGCTCCTCGAGCTCGAGCTGGAGGCACAGGATAAATTGGATTCGCAACAAGACGGTTTCAGGACATTCTACGATGAGGAGCGTGGTAGGTTCGCGCAGGTTTACCGCGAGAAGCTGGAGCAGGAATTACGCACCCAGACAGAACTTATCAATGAGCGGTAGGTGACCATCACTGGCTCGGTACACGTCACCTTACTCACTCTTACAGGTTGAAGGAAGAAGTGATTGCGCAGGGCATAGAGATGCAAAGACGATGGATCCGTGAGGTCAAAGTCCGCGTCGAGCAAGAACGCGGTGGTCGTCTCGCCAAGCTTGACGAGCTTGCGACAAGTCTCAAGCGCCTTGAACGTCTTGCACTCGACAATTCTTCTTATCTTGATGAGAATATTCGCGTGCACAGCATGTGGACTGCCATACGTGCTATGCAGGGTGCTGTCGACGCCTCTGTACGCAAACCATTTCGTGAAGAGCTCCGTGTGCTCCGACACATCGCTGTCGCCAAGGAAGACGCAATCATTGCTGCAGCATTGGATTCCCTTGAACAAAGCGACATGCCCGATATTGGCGTTGAGCCGTTTGCAGACCTTGCATCATGGTTCAGCACCTCTGTCCGGCCACGCGTCTCGAGCGTTGCCTTGGTCCCCGATCAGGATGCAGGTGTGCTCACGCACCTGGCTTCGCACTTTCTCTCTTCGTTTAGGTTCCAGCGGCATGGACTGGTTCCTGGGTCGGACGTGCTGAGTATATTGTCGAGAGCAGAGTATTATATGAATGAGAAGGATCTCGACAGCGCTGCAAGAGAGTTGAATCAAGTGAAAGGAACTGCAAGGGAGCTGCTCCGTGATTGGCTGGAAGCTGCACGAAGACGGCTGGAGGTTCTGCAGGCTCTTGAGGTATTGATGTCTCAAGTTGTCGCATGCGTCACGCTAACACCGTCATAGGTGATACAATCACAAGCAACACTCGCATCGTTGCTTGTCGTATAGATTTGAGTGCTAGCAATATATAGATCACTGCATGATATATCCCACCCTTGCGATACCGTCTTTTCCATGTCAAAGCTGGTATAAATCCAGGGGTTCATACTACCCCTGCGTTGGTACATTCCCCGATGATATGAGCGCACATTCGCAGATTACCTGCGCGCGCCGCACGACCGTATGTACCGTTTCCTGATTCTGCTCGGTAGCTGGTACGCCACCTCTCGTGACTTTTACGAGCCCAGGGAAGATCGTCGCGCCTACACGATCTTGCTCGCCTCGCTCGCTCTTGAGACAGCGGCGCACGAGCTCTATCTGACGTGGATAGAGGATACTTCCAAGTTCAGGGACGAAGCTGCGATAAAATGCGTCGGTGAATGATGATGGGGCACCGTGCAACATGCGCGAGAACGTGTATGCGCTGGCTAGAATCGGGGCTGTGTTGTTTACTGATCCCCCAAGCACTTTGGTGAGCGCTGGGAGGGTCTCTGCAAGAATAGCGGCTGTCATTTCTGGGTCGCAGGTCTCCACTGCTGCTGAGAATGTTTGTCGGCGCCAAACACCCGCTACGACAGGATTACCTGGTAAATGACAAGATCGTCAGCATTTATCAACTAAGAGAACTTGAGAATTAACACGCACGGGCGAACAAGTGCTCATGGATCCTCGTGAGTTGGACGTTTGCCTCGGGGGAGTTGGTCACAACGAGATTGTTGACAATCTCATTGCCGATGACTTCTGACATCGCATGGCGGAGAATGTTCTGCACCTGCATCGGCGAGACATCATAGGGCTCCTGATCATAAGAGCCTGTGATATCGCCCAAGGCGGCTGCATGGATATCAGACAATGGGGAGGGCGGTGCGCGCACAACATCTGCTGCCCAGCGGTTGATCAAGCGTTCCAATTGGGACGCAGCATTCTATAGACATGGCAGATTAGATGGTAGTCCCAGAACTCAATGAAAGAGACATACTTTGATGGAGAAGTCATCGACTGAGCTGCCCCCATGGCGTCTACCTTCCTGTCGCTCATCACTCGCAGTCCCTTCTAACAAGGCGATCCGCGAGCGGAGTAATGCAACTTGTTTCTCTTGTTCTTCGAGTTGCTTACGTTGTTCTTCGACTTTCTCGTGTGCGATTCGCTGGAGATGAGATAGATGAGATCATAGGTCAACGTCTAGATTACTAATGACGCACGAAGTTAGTCAACGCATAGCGGTACTGCTCGCCGCTGACCGCGTCGATCTGCTGGGGTATGTAGGACATTGGAAGAATGGGTATCTGAATAAACGCAGGATGTTCAAGCTGAGTAGATCTCCGATGGCAGTAAACAGGACATCGTTGGATATTGAATCGAGGCGGTCACGAGGCAGTGCGATACCTCTGAGCGCTTGGTGCAAGCTCCGTGTCACAGAAATAACACAGCAGCATATATATAGGGCAATTCATAGTAGCAATTGGATATGCGACGTTTATGCAAGAATATATTTTTCGGAGTTGGTATCATGCCAATCAAGGAATTTGCAGAACTACCTTACTTGACCTGTAACGACTCCATCCCAAACTCTCCCCCACTGCCGCGGTCAAGTTCATTAAATGGGTCACGCATGCTCCCCGTTTTCGCGCGCCATAGTTGTGTGTACAATGTCTTCACCTTTTGAACCTCGGCGTCAACAGCCGCAGTCCTAGCCGCAAGCGAAACGAATATGGCGTGTTGGGTTTGGAGGGTGGATGAAATTGCTAGGGGAATGTAAGGTGATGATGAGGGGGCGCGGAGGAAAGTCTGACCTTGGGGTGTATTTTGAGATTGGGATGCTGATGCGGATAGTTTCCGCTCAATTTGCTGTTCGATCTGTTAGAATGCTTCAAGAGTAACCAAAAATGCGGCACCATACTTCGATGGTGTTTTTGAACCACTGCAAACGCTCTTGCATCTCTTGCGTTACTCGAGTGAAGAATCTGATCAGTAATACGTTAACACTCCAAAATATTTCACACTGATGATCCACACGTACTCCAGAGGGAATGAAGCATGGTTCTTGAGATATGCTGCGCTCTGATGGGGGTTCTTGAAACCCTCAACAATGTTGGTTGCAACAATCGTGTCTTGAACCGCTTGTTCAGTCTTCGCTTTCAGATCCTTGGCAAAAAGAGAGTCCGATTGGATAACGGAGGATACACCAAGCAGCTCCTGAATCGAGTGAGTCGGTAACCGGACACGCTGTATATATGTAGTAAATTGAGGCGCACTCTGTGCAATTCGCGAATTAACTCCTGGCCCTTGATTGCCTCTTCTCCCATTTTTCGCTGTTTGAGCTCGTTGCTTATTTGTATACGTCCCTGAATGTGCGAGCTATGCGAAGTAAGTCCCGTGGACATGTTAACACTTATGAGTAGCATACTCGATAGATTCAAACGTCTTCTTGATATCATCTGGAAGATCGTTGAACTTCGTGGATTTTGAAAAAGGTGCGGGTCCGCTTATGGGTGTGGTACTATTGAAACGTCATTGAAGCCACCTTAGATGTGAGTATTTCTGACTAACCTCATCATCCTGTGATACGTCAACACAAATTTGAACGAACACAATGGGAAAAGGACTCACGAAGATTGTCTTTGTTGCCCGAAGATCGATGTCCCTGCGGTATTCACTCCTAACCCGCTAGCAGGAGCTGCCTGCTGAGTAGCCGTGCTCCCAAACAGTCCACCCGGCTGCTGTGACTGAGTGTTTCCGAACATATTACTTGTCTGCTGCTGTGGTTGCATCGTTCCAAAGAGACTAGTCGACTGTTGCGGCTGCATAGTTCCGAATAGACTGGTCGATTGTTGCGGCTGTGTGCTCCCAAAGAGACTAGTAGATTGTTGCGGCTGAGTGCTTCCAAATGCGCCGCCAGTCTGCTGCCCAGTGGTATTTGTTGTTGAAGGGTTTGTAAATAAAGATGCATTCGACGGCTGCTGTTGGGCGGGTTGCCCAAAGAGAGACGTTGTAAGTTGTTGTTGTTGCTGTTGCTGTTGCACGGGCTGCCCAAATATTGAAGTCGATCCGGACGGCTGCTGCTGCTGTGTCTGTCCGAAAGCGCCTCCTCCAAATACAGAACTTCCTTGAGCAGGCTGCTGCGTCTGGGTTTGGGGCTGCGCCCCGAAGCTACCGAAGCCTGTCGTCGTGGTCCCCGTCCCAGAGGAGGGTTGTGTATTCCCAAAGAGCGAAGTTGTGGGCTTTGGCGCGTTAGATTGCCCGAAGATGGACGTGCCGGTGTTACTAGTGCCAAAGACATTGGTACTAGATGACTTGAGCCGTGGGTTTAAAAGCATATAATAGAGCCTACCCTCCTCCGAACGACATTTTAACGATTAGTTTGACAGGTTCTTTAAGACTGAAGGCTCAGCGTGTTGACGCCACACGCTGTTCTGAATAGTGAACAATGCCACTGGCGGTAGACTACCTCGGTGTTCCGGGGTCCTAGTATGGTACCTTGCTCGGCAAGTTCCGAGGAAAAGCACTACCGGCACCTTGAGCTCTTGACTCACTACTCAACGTGTCACATTTGTTCACTGGACACCATAAAACGCTTAAGCGCTCACCGTTGTCTTGACTTTCGTCTGCTATCGACGTGAGCCGTGCCTCGAACGAACTAAGGGAGGGCCCACTAGTTTACAACACTTCGTAACCCC
>QLOO01001277.1:0-37775 GCA_003313855.1 Suillus sp. MG131 | reverse complement strand
GAGAACAGAGAGAATATCGGCGAATAGACTCTGTATGATGATAAGCCAGTGTCATAGGGAAAGGCTTCCCTCGCACCTTGTTTTCGGATGCGGGCCATGTCTCGAACAGCTCCTGCAGATCAGGATAATGTGGGCGTAGAAACTTGAGTGGTTTCGGAACGGAAGTCATAGACGACGTGGATGTCCTTATAAGTGTCCGGAGCGTTTCGAGAGCAGGACGGTAGAGATCTGTGTTTAATTCCTAGTACCAATTCAATTGCTTGTTCTACCTTGATCGTCGGTAGCACGCACTTTTAACCGTTCAACGAGCATCTCTAGCTCAGATTTGAGCTGTGCATCCTCTTCCGACTAGCAAACGCAAGTCAAGATAATGCTAATTTCGCTAATGTGATGAGCACTCACTAGTTCCTCCTCCTCGTCCTTTACACCATTCGCTTTGGTGTCTAGCTTCTTGTCCTCTTCTTTCTTCTTCTCCTTTGGATCCTTTGAGGGAACTGCAATCTCTGCTGTTGGTCGTTCTGCCATAGCTCGTGGATGTCTCTAAGATGGTAAAGCTAAACAGTCAAGTACTTGGCAGCCAATAAGTCTCGACGCGCGTCGGGGACGCGTCACGCACCATGCAGGTGTCACGCATTCCTGTTTTGGATGACTGTGACATTACACTTAGTTCTGTCACGCTATGCGTTCGCAGTCTGACAGAAATCCTCCGATATGCAGTGGAACAGAATTCGTACATGCTTGTGGATTATCGAAATTCAGCACTAAGTAGGGTAATAGCAAGTGCAGATACACAGAATAAACGAGAAATAAACACGAGACTATTTAGCAACGAAGTTGTAAATCTATTGGAGCACGGCAGTCAGAGAGTGACTGCATCAGGAAAACGTAATTCATTACGGAGTGCTACAGAGTGCTTCCAAGTGCTTCCAAGCGCTCTGTAGCACAATTAAACCTGATGGACTCCAAGTGAGCCCGTGTGAAATGTCCTTGAATATTCTTGAATTCTGTCTTGGACAAGCTTCTTCGCGAATGAGCCGCTGAGCGGGTACTTGTTTGCCAATGTTTTTATTTGTCGTTCCCGGTCCTTTGTGACAAATCGGAATTCCAACTTTCTTCCCTTTCTTCGCCTTTCACTTCAGTTTGGATGATTGACCCGCGAGTCGAACGCACAAGGGACTAGGGCAAGCAAGTCCTCTCACCAGTTTCCTCTGTGAATATTGCGCAGCCAGCCGCGAGCCGGATACACAAATACCTCACAGTCTCTGTTTCCCTCGCCGTCCAGGACCACGCCATAGTCATCCTAGCGTCAAACCGATATTTTTCGATGCTTGATTCGATGCCGATGCCTTTATCACTTGCTTCGAAACTTTTATCTCCGAACATGGCCTGGAACCTGGCACAGAAGAACCCCAATGTACCAAGCTACACACGCTACCAAAGGTATGGTGACGTCGCTTCTTGCGAAGACCGTTTGTCTCGATTCGTCGGACATGGTCCATCGGTGCGTTTGTGCATTCACGTGCGGCGTTGCCATATTCCCGCGAACTTTTAAAATAGGGTCAAGTAGCTTTGTTTTTGTACATGAGGATCGCCTCGACGAATCGACGACGATACGTCGGGCATGGTCTCTCGGTGTATTCGTGCGTTTGCTCGTCTGCGTGCGGCATTGCCCTCCTTGATCCGAAATCCGTTTGACAAACCCATAACCTTGGCCAGACTTTGCATATCACATAAACCTGCATGACCACGCACCATAACATTGATATTTGAACCGCATGTGATAAACAGGGTTAAGTGGCTTTGTCTTGCATACGAGAACCGTTCGCCTTGATGCGTCAGGCGCGGTTTATCGCTGCATCGTGCGTTCGCGTGCGGCATCGCCCTCTTCCCGAATCCAAATGCATTTTAACTAGGGTCAAGTGGCTTTTTTTTTTTTTGCACACGAGGATCGTTCCCCCCGGTTCGTCGGGGCGCGGTCTATCGGTGCAATCGCGTGTTCGCTCATGTGCGTGCAGTATTGCCCTCCTTGACCCGCCGACCCACAACCATTTTGATAAACCCATAACCTTGACCACACCAGTGCAGAATCACGCACCCAAACCTTGATCATACCAATTTGAAAGCATTTGATAAATAGGGTCAAGTGGCTTTGGCTTTGCATACGAGGACCGTTCGCCTTGATACGTCAGGCATGGTTTATCAGTGCATCGTGCGTTCGCGTGCGACATCGCACTGTTCCCGAACCGATCTATATCTATTTTTTAAATAGGGTCAAGCCACTTTGCCTTTGCATACGAGGACTGCTCTCCCGCTATGTCGGACGTGTCTTATCGGTGCATTTGTGCGTTTATCTGTGCGCGTGCGACATTGTGCTCCTTGACCCGCGAACCTAAAGTACTTGATTCATACCACACAAGCGCGTATGATCCAGCCAAATTGACTAGACCAGTACTCGCACAGAGACATGCAGTCATTTCATGGACCAGCGTATAACCGCACAGAAATGCGCATACCACGCAACCTCATCATAGCCCATTGCGTATTCATATGGACGAGAGCATAAATGCTCACGGAGCAAGTCATGTACCAAGCATACAACGATGATCTTAGGGAGTCTATCGGTGCTCCCGCGTGTTGCGCGGCGTGACTCAGTCTCCCTGGGTTTTGAACCCTTATTCAATATCAGACCTATGGCTTATGATTCATAGACTACCGCTATCAAAAGCTCTATTGTGATGCCAAGCCGTTGCCATACGGTGCCGGCTAGCTTTGACTCGGATCTCACTGTGCCCTGAGTTGTTTCGGGCAGCTATGTACCCATGCAGGCTCACTGGGAGCATATCCTACCGAATCCAGGTGCCAGTGATGGTATTCGTGACATCACCCGGAACTGGTTGATGCTCTGTAACCCACGTGTTTTCTTTTGGTTTTGATCGTAAGTCTACATTTGCTCCACATCTCCACGCTCATGGCAGGATTTCGCAGGGGCTCGTTTTGCCTGTTGATTATTGTGTTGCCGTCAACGCGAGGCAGACTCCTTGGCTCTTGCCAGGGTTTGTCGTCTTCAACTGGAGCCCTCGTGCTTGTTGATGATTATCGCATAATTTTTTGCGCCTCCCTTCTTCGTGAAGGGTCTTCGTCTGGAATTCGGTTTTCGCGCCGTTGGATCGAAGAAGTCAGGTTTTATTGTCGTATGTATTGATACTTTGCTTTTGTTCACGTATATACGTATGATACTGTATGATGACACAATTTTCATCTTGGTGGTGCGGGCGTCCGCCCTCGTTTATCTTTCTTTTCCCGACGTCGTGTGCTGTTTGAATAGGCATATTCGGGTCAAAAGTTGTGAAGTCTCACTGTCTTAAGGTCAATCAATTGAGCCAACCAGCGAGGCCCCATTCAGCCACTGCGCTGACTTCGCCTTATTGATCAAACAATCGTCTTCTCACATCGATACAACACAACGTGCTTGTTTTGCGGCGAAAATGGGAGCTTCGTGAGCCCTGAGATGTCCTTTCTGCTCTTTTTCTCAGAATGCAGCACTCGCCCCGAATTTGAGCACTTCATTCTTGCCGATGCTGTGGCAACGATGACCAGTATAATTAATGGAGAAGATGTTCCGAGATTCCCCTGAGCTGGCCAGACCGAAATTTTCGACATGAATACAAGTATGTTTTTTATTGGATCATCACCGTTATCTTTGAATGACGTCTTTCAGAATTGTACGCCCTACATTTGACCATCTTGACCATCTGCTCGAACAGAACCCGGTCTTATAATCAACAGGCAAGAGACTACGACACCAAGCTTGATATCAACTGGCATGCTGTGACAACTCAAGAATTGAGCACGCGTGAGATGGCAACACTCACGAACATCCTCGGCGTCAACAATGCCCTGCACGTGTTCAAGTTCATGGCAGTTGCAAGCGCCTAACCAGCTTGCTGTGCACCACTTCTTATCTCTGTGCGCTCAGACTCTTCCCGATTCTACTAGCTTGTATTTTGGATCCAAACACTGAGAGCTCACTTCCTCATGTCAAAAGCATCAAGCATTGAAGATGCCGACCAGCCCGCCCATACCGACGAGCAGCCTGCCCCGGAACAGGAACAGGATACACTTAGACCTCTGGAGAATTCAGAGTAAGTGACCGCTTCCTGGGATCTGTCGCCCATATAACAGTAAAATCATAGGGAGCAGGAAAATGGTGGGCCTTCAGCAGTGGAACTACCACCAGTGATGCAAGTGATTCTCCCCTGATGCTTCTGTGTAATCCTCACCGGAACTGCAGCTCGAACACCGGGGTTTCCCAGCCACCAGAACCTCACGAACAAGAAAGTGCTTCCAACGTTGGGCCGGACGGTGATCTAGCTCCGTGAGTCCTTATCAATGATGACTTCAGACAAACTCATGAATGATCTCAGCCAAGCGGAAAATGTCGTGGCGGAGAAGGACCAGCTCGGCGAATTGTGAGCAAAAGGTATTCCGGGTGATCGCGGCTGACGACACCCCGCACGCAGAGCAAATCTCATGAAGCAAGTATTGGATGTTCTTCAGGACTCGACGATTGCGTCCAAGAGTGGCAAGGACCATCGGTCTCGTTTCTGGGGGGTGTACAAAAGAGTCGCGGAGGAACATGACAGCGAGTTCCTTGAGCGATACACCAGCGACATGGACATCGTCTTGGTCTTCGTAGGTTCCGCGTGCCTATCTTTGACTCGTTTGAGACTGATACTTGTTCAGTCTGGTCTTTTCTCAGCTGTCAGCACGTCTTTTATAGTGGCGATGGAGTCCAATCTCAGTCCCGACCCCAGCAACACCACGAATGCCCTTCTGAAGCAGCTCGTGCAGATTGGACTCGGCAACTTTACTGAAGCGGGCTCCACACCCGCAGAGCCAGCATGGTCGCTGACCACGCCGATTCTGAGGATCCAAATGATCGCATACGCAAGCTTGTCCATGAGCTTGCTAGCAGCATTCGGGGCCGTACTAGGCAAGCAGTGGCTCGGGTACTACAAGTCGAACAGATATGGTCGCGGCTCGCAGGAGGAACGAGGGAAGCGCAGGCAAGAGAAGTTCGACGGCCTCGTCACATGGTATTTCGATGCTGTCGTGCAGTCCTTTCCCGTCCTGCTTCAGATCTCCCTTCTTCTCTTTGGGACCGCCCTCAGCGCCAATATGTGGTACGAACAGCCCAGCATCGCTTGGGTGATCATTGCCACAACAGTCTTCGGATTTTTGTTCTATTCGTTGACAGTGATGGCGTGTTTAATATCTCCTGCCTGTCCATTTCAGACGCCAATATCGACGGTGTTGCGTATATTGCGTATCGACAGTAAGGCCATTTTGTAATTTTTGATGGCTATTATTTCCAGTCTTAATCAATATTGCAGGAATTCTACACATGATCTTCGAACCAGCCTCCAGGTATTTCCAGCGGCTCGCGATGTCAGCGTACGGTGAGCCATGTTTTCTTACTTGTGTTCATATTTTTACCATTTCTTGGCAGGCGTGCTGCAGCGATTGTTTGCTTCCCTCAGATCAAGTTGGACCCGATTGTCCGAAGCACTGGCAGGTGACGCTCCTATCCACTCTTACGCAGGATACCCAATACTTATTTCACTTCCCAGGCCCAGTACGTGCTACTGGCGCATTTGCACGACGCTCTCTCCAGCTGTTATCTGCCGCCCTTCACAAAGGGCTGCATTCTTTGGTTCCACGCTCTTCGACAAAGGTTGTAGACTCAGAGGCACAACCGCTCGACTGGAACCTGGACATTTTGGCGGAGAAGGAATGTACCCTCACCCTCGACCTCCCTGACATACCCACCAGTGATCTCGAAGCACCTAGCATCAAATGGCTGCTCGAGACATCCACGGATCCTGAAGTGTTTCTTGCCACTGCCAGGGTTGTTCCTCAGGTCGAATGGCCCTTGGATCTTGACATCTCGGACATACTGCCTCAGCTATATGACATTTTTACAAGTTGCCTCGACACTCGGGAGCACATCATACCGTCGTTGGAGGAGAAAGCCTCAGCATGTTCAATGGCTCTAAGTCATCTATACTACGGACGTGTTCTTCAGGCATATCCTGACTGTGGTGAATTTCTTGGTCGTGGGAGAAGCGACTATCGCATGTTTCTTCAGATGAGCCAGAGCTGGAGCTGGAGCTGGAGCACGGGGGCCATGCGTCCAGCCGACCACACGGTGCTTTCCATGGCTATGAGTCTTTGCAATTTGGAATATCACCCTAATATTGCTCCTCTTTGGTTACTATATGATTGTCCCGACTCTGTCTTGGAGTGGCTTTCACATTCCCTCCCTTATCACTTTCTTACTGGGCGAATGGATGAAGATGGAGAAAAATTCGCCACAACAGTGATATCAAAATTGCTATCCTCTCCATCCTCTCCGTCAAATCAAATAATAGCCAATTGTACACTTCTTACTTGCGTCATGGTCGGAGCTCAGGTAGACAAGAAAGACATGGTCCGGATAGATAAAAGGTGCCATCCACTCATTTGGTGGGTTTTCTGCCATGATTAACAAAGATATTGTGTAGTTCTGCTTTGCCTCAACTCAGCGAGTCCCTTGTGGCGCAGTTCCAAAAGGCTCTCTGGGCATGCAATGGAGGCGAACTCGACAAAGATAGCACACCAGTCACACGCCGGGCATGGAACCTCCTCGATATCATCTGTCGCATCCTCGAGCTTGCTGGAAATTACTATCATCCCTCACCCCATACCATGCGGAACCTGGACGTGTGCAGAAAGATTTATTTACGAGCAAGGTCACCCGAACAAAGCGATCCCTCTGTTTTGTCGACAGCCCTGCGAAATGCACTACACTTCACGTTTGCTGCTGCCGACGTATCCCGTGACCCTAACCAGTTGTGGTATGCCAGCTTTTTTTTGCAAGGCGATTCCCACTCACCAGAAGACATCGACTGGCTGGTGGACTACCTTGACTTCATCCATTCCGACGACCATGAAGCGGCATATGACATCCTTTTACTACTGAGTGGCATAGGAGTACGCTGCAGCCCCGCTAAACAACATCTGTTTATTGAAATGCTTGTCGCATGTATGGACAGTAACATGCCTCCCCACTTACGCCATGCTGCTCTTCGCGCTACTCACAGCGCCCGAGAGGAAATAGCCTCGATCGATGCCATTGATGATGCGCTACGGGACATAGTTTTGACCAAGCTCTCCCCTGCTATTCTGTCTGTGGTTTGCCCGCACCCAAGTACAACACCCGCCGATGATGGTCCTGACAGACCTTTCGATTATGGGCGCGACTTGCGCTATCTTGAACTGGTCTGTGCCCTCGCAAGAAATTCCGACTGGCACCTCTATTTTTCTGGGGATCGCCATCTTGATCGGTGCATTAGCATGATACCAGAGTACTGCGATTCCGAATCACCCACGTGGCATGCCTTTTACATAGCTGGCATCCTCCTCCAAATTGTACCTGAACAGACATCGGATACATCGCTCGATTCTGTTACAGAGCAGCAGTGGTGGGACGTGATGAGAAGCGCGTGGAACTATCTTCCCTATGACGACACACGCGGTTTCGAGCTCCTTGTCCTTGTGGATAGCACAAAGAAATATATGCACATTGCTTCGAAATCTGATCTCGAGCGGCTCATCGAAAGTGTGGATCGTTTTCTCGAAAGACTGGAGCAGCAGATACAACGGGAGAGGCGATGGCAGGAGATGGGACTGGAGATGGGACTGGAGATGCAAGATTTAGAGCAGAAAGAGGGGGTTACCATTGCTGTGAAGGAGTTGAGGACTGCAGCCAGCAACATGCTAGAGAGCCTTGGTCAACAATTATGAGTTCCCTAATTATCACGGTGCTTGCATGTCGTGTTAGAGTCCAGGAATCAAAGTCATGGGGAAGTGCATGTGCAGAAGCGGAAGGCATCAAGACCCGAACGAAATCGATATTGAATCATCAGTCATCTCTGACTTGATAGACACATAAATGGGGGAGGGGAGGTTGTTTTACGGGGCTAAAACTAGACATGGTCACTGGCGAGATTCTGCGCTCGGCTGCCTCAGTCACATCCCTTCATTGATATGCACGGGTCGACGAAAGATGGGCGACAAACGCAGACGTGATAAAAACCATTCGTCTCTGTATCACAGTTGCCCCTCTTTGGCAGAGATGTAAGGAATAGCGCTGAAAGCAATGAATTCGTACACGGAAGCGAATCAGAGCTATCCTGGCCCACGCCGCATTCGTCTCCTTCCTGTCATTTCACCCGTAGAGATGATCAGCTCTTGATGTGCTATCCGCGTTCCCATAGCGTGGGCTTCGCCGTCTCAGCTTCCGTTTTTTTGGCAAGTCCGGGCGATGGATGGGGCTTCTACATCTGAGACGTTGATCATCGATGCTGTGAAAGGACATGAACTCGACTTCATGAAGCACAGTTCGGTTGGCTGTTCAGACGAAGCCACGATAGATAGGCCTGCAGCTTGGAGGTTCTTCAGCAGCTGGCTGCATGATGGATTCGGAACTGCGATGAGGACTTCCGTAGTGTGACACGTACCTCGGTACCTGCGTAGCTAATCTCTCAAGGACGTCCGAGAAATGCAGTGCAATGGTGTCTGGGATGATTCAGAAAATGGATAGGACCCACGCAACACTCGAGAACGTTTGGCCAACATTATATGCGTAGCAGACACCGAGACTGAACAAAATTGGACGCACTTCAAGCTTTAGCGGGCATTCTGAGTGGCTGTCATGAGCTGCTTGAAGCTTGAAATGATCGTCACGGGCCGCTTATATGTCACTACTTAGTAATATTAGCACGTATGCTATAAGGTTCACTTATCTACAGCTCTACACACATGATCGCACCTAGTCCCTTTCCCGTTCCTAAATATGCATAGCTAACTAATATAGTCTTTTGAACTAGTCTGAACCTCTCTTCGTTCATAAGATAATTAGTAGTCTAGAGAGACCAATTTTTTATAACAGCGTACATAACAATGAATATCGACTGTGAGTGGATGCTGAGAAGGAAGTACACTTTCGAGGAATCTGTCCCTAGGATCCAAACAAGAGCAATCATGAAGCAGGAGCTCGCCAAAATGTATGGGTTGCCGGGAAAGGCCATCATAACGGCTGCTTGACTGACGGTTAAGACTATCCGAGTCTTGAGAGGGGAACCAAGAAGAACAGGTATGGTCGGCACTCCACCCTTTTCATCCTCGTAAAAGTCACGCACGTCTGTCATAATCTTTCAAAGTTCATGAGTTGGGAGTTCCATCACATGTAGAACATTGCCTTACACTATGAACAATGCGATTGACCGTCGACCAAATGACAATCTCAATGATCGACCACGGGAGCGTATTAGAGTCTGACTTCCATGATTCCTGGAGTGCCGAGTGAACGACGAAGAATATCCCACAACTAGAGTTCTTCAAGTCAAAACCGATGAACCGTCAGGATGCGATTGCACATACCCTCGGATGATGCCGTTGAATATAGCCTTCATGCCAGGAACTCGTTTGATAACGAATGGAGTACTAGATGTCGATGAATTATACCTCAATACTTTACCATACTTTGCAGGTATGAATCTCTGGAGTACTACACTGATTCGCCGGAAATCGAGCGGCGTCGTCCACAGAAAAGCGGGGGTAGCAAAAACTGCGGCGACGATAGTCATTTTTGGTGGACCTTGACACAAAGCGATGACAAGCAAGGATGCATTCAGGACCAGAAACATGCGGGCAAGGTAGAACAAGGGGGCGAAACGCTTTACGACAGCTGCGCCGCATGCGCCAATGATAACTTCTTGATCCTTCATGTGGTCGATGCCGACAGCAAGAATATCGCATGTAACGCATACGGTAATCTTTTGGGCTATCCATTCAGAAGACTATCAGGCATGGAATCCGCAAACAGAGGGCTTACCGAACTCCAGTCAAGCCGTTCAGCGATCACGTAGGACACGAGGGATGCGAGCACGAGACTGTTTATAGCGACGACGATGGGCGTGATGACCACAGTGCTAACGAAGCGTGAAATTGTAGGTGTAGCCATTTTGTTGAGGTCAGGTCCTCCCCTGGGGGCTGGGATTTTATGTGTCCTACCGTTTGCGGCGTTGCGCGCCCGGCGGGACGTCTATAAAGTGGGGGGATGATGGTGCTTTCTCAGGCTTGCCAGCTCGTGTGGTTTGCGCGTATTTCGGTTTCGCCAATCACTGCAGAAATGAGAAAATTGATCAGGGGCTGTTATTCTGAGGGAGACGGTAAGAATATCAATGATTCGATCAGAGGCAAATCAGAGTGTTCCTCCGATCAACGAACCAAGGGCACCGGTCATTGACCGCCTTTCGTGGGAAAGCTGGTGAAGTTTATTGATGTCCCATCTAAACACGACTTTCAGTGGTTGCCTGGTCCTACTATAATGAACTATACTGTACCTGGTCAGTGCGGCCAGAACTGATATCACATCACTTCGAAATCTGATCTTGAGCGGCTCGTCGGAAGTATGGATCTTTTTCTCGAAAGACTTAAGCAGGGAATGCAACTGAAGAGGCGACTACAGGAAATACGACGGAATATGGGACCAGAGATGGGACTGGAGATGCAAGATTTAGAGCAGGGAGAGAGTCACCATTACTGTGAAGGAGTTTGAGGGCTGCAGCCAGCAACCGTATGCTTGGTTTACAATTATTGGTCCCATAATTATGACGGTGCTTGCATATTGCGTTTAGAGCCCAGGAATCAAAGTCATGGAGAAGTGCATGTGCAGAAGCGGGAAGCATCAAGACCCGAAACTGAATCACCAGTCGTCTCTGACTTGATAGACACATAAATGAGGGAGGAGGTTGTGATACGGGATTAAAACTAGACACTGTCACTGGCGAGATTCTGCGCTCTGCCCTTCATTGATTACACAGGACGACAAAGACGGGCGATAAACGCAGACCTGATAAAAACCATTCATCTCTGTATCACAATCACCCTTCTTTGGCAGAGGTGCAAGGAATAGTGCTGGAAGCAATGAATTTGTCCACCGGAAGCGAATCAGTGCTATCCTCGCCCATGCTGTATTTGTCTCCTTCCTGTCATTTCGCCCGTAAGAGATGATCAGCTCTTAGTGTGCCGTCTGCGTTTCCATAGCGTGGGCTGTTCAGACAAAGCTACTATACGAAGGCCTGCTGCAGCTTGGAGGTTCTTCAGCAGCTGGCTGCATGATGGATTCGGAACTGCGGTGAGGACTTCAGTAGTGTGATCGAGTAACATGGGTGACACATACCTGCGTGCTCTCAAGGATGTCCGAGAAATGCAGCGTGATGGTGTCTGGGATGATTCAAAGAAGAGGATGGAACTCACGCAATACTCGAGAATGGTCAACATAATATGCGTAGTAGATACCGAGACTGAATTGAATTGGACGCACTTCAGTTGGGTGCGTAGCTAGAGCCTGACTCCATATGGTGTACGCCACGTGGGTCCCAAATGAAACCCTAACCCTGGTGTTGGTTTTCCTTATCTTTCACGATCAAAATAAGGTTTACAGTACATACATCTATCCCAAGGACAGCCAGACCTAGATCCAAGAGAGTCATGACTCGGTCAAAGGTCTGTGGTCTCTCATTACAGAACTTCTGTCTCGAGCAATATATACTCATGCGCAAACATGGATGAATTCCATTATATTCCATTTCTCAGAAACGACAGCGAGGAGGTCGGGCGGGAAAATCGCGCAACGATGATGATCGCGGTATGCTAGAAAAGAGCGATATGAAAAATGAGCGCTTCACCTCATATTACAAGGCTCAGCACATCATTCCTGAGGAGGAATGGGATCAGTTCATCGAGGCTTTGAGACGTCCCTTACCTACCACCTTCCGCATCGCCGGAAGTCGAGAGTACGCGCGTTTCTGTATTTTCCATACCAGCTCTATTGACGGGGGCGTCAGGATTGCTCATTCCATCAATGATGCCATCAAGAAAACTTATGTCCCGTTGTTGAGCGATGTGGTTTTTGAGGGTGATGTTATACCGCCTCCGTCTCGGATTCCATGGTGCACCGCCATGTTCCCCATGTATCTACGACGTGTAGACTAACGTTGTGCTTAACCAGGTATCCAGAAGACTTAGCCTGGCAATTCAATGTGTCCAAGAAAGTTCTGAGGAAGCAACAAGCATTCAAAAAATTTCACTCTTTCCTCGTACACGAGACTGAAGTCGTACGTGATCCTTCGTCTCCAGTCATGTGGTTTATGACACATGTAACAGGGCAATATATCAAGACAAGAGGCAGTCAGCATGCTCCCGCCATTGTTCCTCGATATCCAGCCACACCATAAGGTACGGTATGCCGGGCTGCTTCCGTAATATTCAAAGTACAAAACCGTAGTTCCGCAGGTCGTTGACATGTGTGCAGCCCCTGGTTCAAAGGTAAACATTTGTTCATGTCATTGCGTTCGTCCTTGATGGACCTTAGACAGCGCAACTCTTGGAAGCTCTGCATGCCCAGGATACTGCAACAGCAACTTCTATTCCTCAGGGACTTCTGATAGCGAACGACAGCGACAGCAAGCGGGCGCATCTCCTCATTCACCAATCTGCTCGTCTTCCCAGTCCGGCTTTCATGGTCACCAATCTAGATGCGTCAATTTTCCCTATCCTAAGACTTCCTGTAACAACTACGGATCCTCGCCGTGGTAACAAAAAGTCTTCAAATCAGCTCCTGTTTGACCGTATCCTATGTGATGTGCCTTGCAGTGGTGACGGCACGCTACGCAAGAATATCGGAATATGGAAGCGGTGGCAGCCTATGGACGGGAATGGCCTACACAGGTCTGTCTCGTACATGCGTTCATCCTTCACCAGCTCATATTTGACAGTCTCCAAATTCGCATTCTGCAGCGAGCCATGCGCATGTTGGAGCCTGACGGTCGCATTGTCTATTCGACTTGCTCGCTAAATCCAGTCGAAAATGAAGCAGTCATAGCAGCTGCTTTGAATTCTAACCCCGGTGAATGATTTTTGACTGTTACAGGTTGATTATTGGAGTATACTGACGCACAATATAGATTTCCACTTGATCGATGTTTCTGCGCAGTTGCCGGAGCTGGTCAGACGACCAGGCATAAGTTCGTGGGCACCCACCGTTGATCGTACAATAAATACAGCTTTCAAAACATGGGATGCCTACAACGAAACCCTGACGGAGGAACAGCGAGCAGACAGCAAGGTAACGGAGACCCACTGGCCGCCTATTAACGCAGAATCCCTACAGCTACAGCACTGGTAAGTTTCACCTTGTGCTAGTTGCATTACAACGTCATCTGATCGCGATGTCTCGCAAGCATGCGAATATATCCCCATCTTCAGGATACGGGTGGATTTTTCGTCGCTGTGCTCGAGAGAAAGCCGCGAAAAAGTAGTCACGCCGCTGTTGCAGTGTAGGTTCCAGCGTCATCTTTTCCACAAATATTCTTTACGCTTGTCCAGGAAAAGAGACGCGGAGGAAGCTGAGATCCCTGTCCCGGAAGCCAAAAAGGTCAAGCTTGACCTTGCCGGTCTGCCAGAACCCCAACCAAGTGTTTCATTTCCGCCTACTCCAATGTCTGAGGACGATAGTTCACCCTCATTGGTGTTGGAAACTGTCGAGGCAGATGTCCAAGCTGTCACCGACACGAAGAACACTGCATTCAAGGGTAAAACCAAGCTCTCGGATCCCTCCTTCAAGGAAATGCCCTACACCTTCCTCAAACCCGATGATCCGACTTTGATAACCTGCATGTGCGTTTTTCTTGATCATCTTCGAATTCCAATTTACATTATCACAGAAATCAGCTTAATCTTACGGCCAGCTTCCCATCGTCGAACATCCTTGTCCGCAATCCGGAAGGTGATGCGGTACGATCTTTCTATCTTACAAACGACCTTGTAAAAGCTGTCGTTCTGAACAACGACTACACTCGCATGCGCCTGATGACGAGCGGGACAAAGGTCATCACCAAACAAGAGGCAGGACGTGGGCTTGAAGCGCAGTTCCGTGTTCTTGGTGAAGGTTTACCTGTCGTTCTTCCGTATATCGACCCGAGCGTAATATTGGATGCTGAGTTTGCGACTCTGAAGACTCTTTTGATGACGTACTATCCGCTCTGCGCATCGTTTGCGGAGCCGTTCCGATCTGTCATCGAGAACAAAAGTATGGCTCTTGCCATGATTATCGAATAGACTTGCTCACGTCATGTTGCAGATCCAGGGAGCCATATCGTCCGGTTCCCAGCTGGACAACCAAATGACTCGACGTAGGTACACTATTATTTGATGCATGCATCCAGCTGATGTCAACAGGCTGGCGCACGATCTTCTCCTACCTTTGTGGAAGTCCAATGTGTCCGTAACTCTCATGATCGACAAGAAGGCAAAAAGGTTCGTTTGAAATATTTGCATCCGATTTCCTTGGGTGACCCATCGACCGTTCTTAGTGCGCTCAGTTTACGACTTTTCGGTGAAGATATGACAACTGCTGCGCGTGATGGTGGAAAGCAGGTTTCTCAGACTTCCCAGCTGCTGCAAAATACAGGCGATGTGGTCCCGGATGAAGTAGCCGATAACGAGGATGAGGACGCGATCCTCGAAGATGAAGGCGACAATGGGGCGGAGTAGTGATAATACATAGTTGATTTTGTGCGTTGCTTCCTTGGCGTCGTGGGGTTACTCTTCTATGAACTCCTGATTCGGCCCTTCGGCAAGCCGTGATGCAAGAACACTCGCTTCCAATGGTTGTGGTGCAATTCTAATGAGCTCTTCCGAGTCCTCACTTTGAGCGGTGCCCTGCATGGTTTACACTTCAAAACGAAGCATGACCAAAGCTAATATTAATATGATGTGGTCATTCACGATGGCCTTTTGAGAAGTACTACAGAGTGCCAGGCGCTGCCCAAAGACAAATGCTACAAAATCCTCCTGCTCCTTTCAGATCACAAAAGAAATATTTCCAGTGCAGTAATTTGATGGTCACACGGAGAGTCAAAGTCCAAAGCGCCGCGTAAGTCCACCCAGGGGCTGTCGTGTTCTAGGAGCACACTTCCGTGCCCCTCCTTGCCAAACCGTCTGAAGTCGACAAAACTCAGCCGGTGGTCAACCGGCTCGCATTCATAATGTGTCCTGCAGCCCTGCTATCTCTGAAAAGTCACGGACGTCCTCGAGGCTGCCAATGAGTGACCTCGTAGTCCGTGTTGGCAAGATCGAGAATGATGAGAAGCTTATAGATAAAGATCGGCAAACACCTTGCGATTCGGTGTACGCCTTTAATAACACTGCGTACGAGAGGGAAGCAGCACTGAATCCTGATGATGTCTGAGCTCGAATCAGTAAGTACTAAGAGACGAATGGCTGGAGCTGGAGAAATGACATCGCCAAAGAGAAGATAAAACGGTACATACAGGCTAATGATCCTGGTACAGCCGGGATGGGAGTGAGTAGCGCCTAGCGCTGAGCACTGGATGATCGAATTCAACGACGCTTCCCGCCGCATTGAGATCATATACAACATGGCAAGAATCACGCACTAGTACGTATTTAGCACTTACCGTCATGCCCGACATGCACGCCCGCTATAGCCATAGTCACAGGGATAGGAATCGTAGTATCGTCTACTAATGACGTACAGCCAAGTATCATTTCGGTAGATTTTGATTCTTTGAATGAGGCAAACTGAAGCTGAAACCGTGGGCTCAATGATGCCGTCGCCGCCTGGTTTCTGGAGAGAGATGAGTAACCTGCATTCAAGATTGGCAGTCACCAACTCTGAGACGGTACTTTGACAAAACGCTCTGCGAGACTCATCCAACCGTCACGAGCACTTTTACATCCAATTCCGCACAAGGGAGACTAGGGAACTGAAAATCCATGCGCGAGCACTTTGTGGTGTGGAGTCTGACTGTCTCCCAGGGCAGCATGATGCCATTAATGTGACAAGTACTGTGACACTGTATGTAATTCGCCTGTGCGACTCCGGACCCGTCATTGTCGACGATTACTTACCACTATCATCATCTGTCTTTTTCACAAACTTTTCACCACCATTCAAGCACTAATTTGCATGAAGAACAAAGACTTGTCAATATCGCTTGAAAACTCGGCTGCCCCAACCACCACCGTCATCAGGTTGCAGCTTGAACTAAACGTCAGAGTTGTATGAGATGCGCTTCATAAGAAGTTGAAGAAGCCAAGCCACGACATAATCTCGAGGCCTAGGAATGTCAGTCGCCCCTTCAACACTTCATTTTTGGCTCCCTATCTCACATCTTCTACTCAATGGCACGATCGCCACACTGCCTCTGCTATTTTGCCCTAAAGTTGCATGGAGTTGCAGGGGTTCTGACGCTCGCTCTCCAACTCATTGAAGTAATCCCTAAATGTGTTTTGTATTTGATTCTGGCGCTCGCCAAGTTCTTCTAACAGGTGAGCAGGCATTAATTACTTGACATGTACCATCAACACGAGTTTGCCTCGAGTTAATTTGTCAGATGCGGCTCGACGATCCGTAGGGGAATGTCAATCGTCGAGTCAGTATCCGATCAATGAGTCGTCTGAAGTATGGGCACAAGGAACGTGGTCAACTGTTCATATGGCTTTAAAAGAATTGCTGTCGAACTCCACAGTACCCTAGTACCGTCCTAAACATCTGCCCTCTAAATTACGATGGATGCGAGGTACGTAGAATCTAGACAAAAACTTTGTACCGTATTTCACCAACAATCATAAGTAGGAACAAACATAAAAATGTCGTCCTCTTTGGGCAGGGAGGGGCAGGCAAAAGCTCACTCATCAATCTCATAGCTGGAAAGAACGTTGCGAAGACATCCAGTGACGTGAAACACTGCACGTTGCAATGGCAGGAATATCCCATCAACTTCGATGGCGATTCTTATAATGTGTTCGATACCGTCGGACTTGAAGAAGCACAGCTGGGAATCAAAGAGTACCTCGATGCTATCGAGAATGCCTATAGCCTCATTCAGGGTTTGGAGAAACAAGGCGGCATTGATCTACTTCTGTTCTGCATGCGCGCAGGCAGACTCAATGCTACGCTTCAATGCAATTACCGGCTTTTTTACGAATTCCTCTGTGAAAAGAAGGTCCCCATCGTTATAGCGATCACGTACCTGGAAAACGAAGTCGGGGAGATGGATGCCTGGTGGAAGAGAAATAAAGACACTTTTCGCAACCAGGAGTTCTATGTCGCTGGTCATGCATGTATCACTGCCATCAGAGGCAGTTGTCCAGAACGGTACGAACAATCGCGCATTGCGGTCCGCAAACTTGTTAAGGAGTTCACTGCTGACGGGCAGAAGGAAGCATGGAAAGGAGGAGACAACTTGTTCGTGTCGTTCATGCAGAAGCTGAAGGGGCTACTTTTAGGGAAATCGCGTTTGAAGAAGGGTATTGTCCCTCGCCTCATCAAGAGGTGCGGTTTGTCTCCGGAGGTCGCAAGAATGTTAGCTGCTAGGATTAAGACAGATACAGTATAAGAGGCTTCTTGACTTTCCATGTTCGATAGCTTGTGCTCATTCCGGTTGTAGACTTTTAAGTCGACCTCCCTCACGAATATACACGCATAATGGTTCTACTCTTTGAGATTATCCATACAACAAACTTGAAATAGCTACTCCACACACGTGCACCAGTTTTGCGCGATTAATGCAGAATATCTTTCGGGCATTCTCGATTAAGATGTGGGACTAGTTTCTCATGGCAGTTAGGCAGGCCGTGATAAGAGATAGTTATGACCCAGAGGGAGAGGGGGTGGAAGCAGACCATAAGTAAAAGGAACGACTGTCTTCCGGAACGAGTCTTCCTGACACGGTCTGAC
The DNA here is from genome assembly GCA_003313855.1 of Suillus sp. MG131. Taxonomy (NCBI): domain Eukaryota; kingdom Fungi; phylum Basidiomycota; class Agaricomycetes; order Boletales; family Suillaceae; genus Suillus; species Suillus sp. MG131. The sequence continues at coordinate 19,903 of QLOO01001277.1, read as the reverse complement.
TAAGGGAGACTTAATGCTTAAGTGATTGGAGAATATTACAGTAATCATTTGATCATACGACGACCAAGTTGTACCCCATAAGATCCTACACTTGCATATAAAAAATGGGATAAGATGCACAGCAAGACAAGCATAATCTATCGAATACGGGAGTCCAAGTAGCCACCACGAAGCATGGCGCAACGCTTAGCGCCAGGTGGCTCCTTCTACCACGTCTTTCTTAACCCTATTGATCCTACCAGCTAACTCTCTTGCGACTTCTGGAGACATATGACAATGCTTGGTGAGGTGCGAGACAATTTTTCTCGTACGTGAGTTCTCATTCTTCGCATGTGGCATCGGCGACATGAATAGATCATTTCCTCCTTTCCGTGCTCGTTTCTGCCCGTCGGCAGTGATATTCTTTACAAGAGTCCGGATCGCGACGTGCGATTCTGCTTGCAAGGTTTGATAGTGTTCGATGGCGGTGACGCAAACATGACCATCGACATGGATCTTCTTACGGATGGTTTCTCGATTTCTTGTCCACCAGTCCTCCATGTTCCGCTCTCTTTCAGAGTTCGTGATAGCTAGACCGATGGGAACCCTCTTATCACGGAGTAAATAGCGAAAGAGCCGGTAATTGCGTTGGTGCATAGCTTTGAGTCTGCCCGCCGGCATGCAAAACAGAAGAAGACTAATGCCTCCTTTACTCTCCAAATTTTGAATGAGACTATAGGCATTCTCGACGGCATCAAAGTACTGTGGGATTCCTAGCTGTGGTTCATCAAGTCCAGCGGTATCGAACACCTTAAAAGACTCGCCACCGAATTCGATGGAATATTCTTTCCAATGCGTCGTGCAGGCTTCAATGCCACAGAATGTGTCTGCTACGTTCTTTCCCGCCATGAGGTTGATGAGTGAGCTTTTTCCTGCCCCAGTCTCCCCAAAGATCACGATGGTGTTGGGCTTGGTCCTACATATCAATGTCATAGGAATAAGATACAAAGAGTGTAGGGAACACGTACCTTGAGACAATAGTGCTTTGTGACGATTCAGTGTGAATTCTTGTCTTATTCAACAGGTAACACTGCTCTATGAGCTTGCAGACAGAGTCATATGACTGGGCGCGGCGCTGAGTATGCATGGATTCTGTCGCCGTGGTGATACATGCGTGGCCAGCAAAGGTCATCCCAAGGTGTGAGATGGATCGTTCATTGACTTTCCACCAATCTTCCATCTCTGGTTTATAGGATTCCAAACATGTGACGACAAGGATAATTGGAACTTTCTTCTTGACTTGAGAGTAGATTAAGCCGTAGTTCCGGCGGAGTGTCCGAATCGCTCTCTCACCCCGCACACAGTACAGGATGAGATGAATATCGCCTCGCTCCATCAGACTTCGAAGGAGTTTCTTCAAAATCCTTCGAGCTTCCTTATCTGGGACTGTGCCCCGAGGGCCCTCGTCCAGACCTGCAATTCAATTCAGTAATATCCGCGAAGAGCGGTGAACTGGACCGACCAGCTGTATCGACAAGTTTCACCTTCAACGACTTCATCAAAATGTCATACATATTGGTTCCAGCTGTACATCCCCCAGCATCGGAGGACGTCACTGCCATGTTCGTCCCAGCAATCATATTTACCAAGGAACTTTTACCGGATCCGGCTTCTCCGCAAATGACAATATTGAATGTGTCTGTGCGGTGTAGAGGTTCCCCAACTTCAGTTTGGCTGGAACTAGTAACCGTGGCACATTGAGATGGGATGGAGGGCTGGTTTCACGTTAACCTTCGCTAAGGAATAGTCAAAGTTCACTTACACTAGTAGATAGTTGTGTCCCAGTAGGACTCGACATAGCAACAATGACTTAACTTGAGACAAGAAAGCGAGAGGTACGTCTTGACTTGCGCGTTCGGTATGTTTGAGTAGCGTCAGCTATCTTTTCGTTGGGAGAGGGGTTGGTATGTCCAAGGCACCAGGCAGATGATGAAGACGCCTGAATCCAGCATGTTCCGTGCATGTGCTAGTGAGATTCTGAGAACCAGGCTGGGGCGCAGCTGCGCGAGCTCGTGAATACAATCATGCCACTTGTCTAGCTGCAGCGGTGAGGATTCGGCTGTGCATTTCAGGGTACAGACAACATTCATAAATTAAGCATAGGTTCATTACATAAGGCAATCCAAGTTAGTGAAGCCACTCCAACCACCAAATGTCGCACTCGCTCGGAAATATAACCATATTTTCGTTCGTTCTTTAACTATACTGTCTACGAATTCATCACACATTCGCAGTGAACATGAGATTGCATACCCCGAAATCGCCACCCTAACCCAGGCTGGGCCATTCATTAATTGCAGCTATGATCTATTAGCAACAAACCCTTGTGCGCATGGCAGCTCAGCGCCTTTCGCAAAAATCTTCTAGTTCATCAACTTTCCGTTTTGCGAGCTAGAACAAGGTCAGCGGACATTATAGAACAATTCTATACAGAACTGACATTGATCACATTGTCAGGGACTCAGGGAAGTTGACCAGTTGCGTAACGTAAATATTTGAATACCAAAGCTTTGGTTTGAAACGCCTCCAATTTCGTCCGAAAGTTTCAGAAAAAGAGGTCTGATGGGAAAATTGGGTGGCCTGGTTCAACCTTCTTGGTGAAGGTTTACCTGTCGTTCTTCCGTATATCGTCCCGAGCGTAATATTGCACGCTGCCAGTGAGTTTGCGACTCTGAAGACTCTTTTGATGATTGCCCGATCTGTTATTGAGAAAAGATCTGTTCGATCACGACACACATAAAACACTCACACACGCAGACAATACATACACACTCAGTCCTGTACCGTTTCCGACATGAGATAATTTCAGGTGTTTGCATGATGCTGCCAGCCTGAAATGAGCTCTGTAAGGCCAGCGTAACATATCCGAGTGCATACATGTCCACATACCGGTGGCCTCAAATTACTGCCTAATGCGATAATGTATGGAGGTGTACTCTGCATCGGTTGCAGGGATAGGATCAGCCGATTCCATTCGAAGGTTGTCATCAGAGCGTTGCGAGAGAATGACGGTGACAAGGGGAGGCTCGTCATTGCGGAAGCACTTGGGTAAGCAAGTTGTTCGAACGCAGACTGGACCTTTGGGTATAGCGCATCCTGTGTCATGATAATGATGGTCAGTATTTTTTTCATCAATCAGCGGTGAGGGACCATGCTTGAGCTTTCCTGCGATAACATGCTCCGAGTGCATGTAGCTAGTCTTCATAATCTTGAGAGCACTCTGAAGGTAGGCGGTATGCCTTACGGTTTAGTCGTGAATGAGAGCTACCAACTGAGCTTCACAGTCCATTAAAGACTGTTGCGAGCGCGCTGTTGGCGAGCTCCCGCAAGCTCTTGTCACTCTCAAGAACACTCTTGGAGAGCGCGCAGGCATTCAGTGATCTTTGTTGCTGCGTTAAGCGAAGAACTGATCGTCTGAAAGCTACAGCGCTATCGGCATCAGCGCAATGCAGTCAGAGGTATACACCTATAAATGACTGACATCAGATAGTTGATAAATTGGAAAAGGCTACCATACCTTGATAGACGCGATGCCAACCTCAGACTCACCATTGGAGTGAATGTGTTTCATGCAGGATTGTCGAACCGACAGCATTAACAACCGGCCCACACAAAGGGCGTCACACTCCAAGTAGTACCACTCTCACTAAGTAGAAAGTGGACAGACTTGAAGACGAAGGTCAAAAGACCTCAAGTGCTTTCAGGGTGGTCTTAACAATAGATGGGAAGGCCATGCGCCTGTCAGGCGGAGAGTCGTAGACGTATTTGGTTAATAGGATGGCGACCACTTCCGTGTCATTGTTGGAAGCCACGCTTCTGCAGAACTTCCATATCAAGTGGGGTTTTCGGTTACGTAATATTATGATCATGCACGAGTTCAACTAGCTACCTAAGTACTTCGGCCACACTGGCAGGCCCTAGGCCCCAATGCCCTTTTCACGTGTACGGAGCATGCTAGTCCACGTACCTTCGTCGACCCTCACGTGTGGCTGGGCGTACCGACTCCTGTTCCAACGAACTAGGGATAGCAGACCGGAGCTGACGCTCAGGCTCAAAATCACCGAACACCCAAGTCAAGACGTACCATCCGCTTGGGTCGAGTCCGAGTCAAATTCGAGTCATTATGGCAAATTCGAAGCCCGCTGAGAGACGTCAACCATCTAGTGTAAGTAGTGTTTGTCCGTTGCTCAGCATAAAGTTAATTTGAAACCAGTCCTCCGTCCCATCCCAAAGTCCTGCTAATCCCGATTATACTACAGTTGGGGATTCTCCACATCGCAAAGACACGTGCAATGCTGTCATTTTTGGAGAATGCGGAGCTGGTAAAAGTTCCTTGGTCAATTTGATCGCTGGGACGAACGTAGCGGCGACATCATCCGATGCTAGGGGATGTACAAGCAAAACCGATCCGCATGATATTCTGATTCAGAACGAGACGTTGAGGATAAAGCTTTTCGATACGGCTGGTTGGTCCAGTTCATCCTTCTTCGTGACAGTTACTAAACCAGATGGCAGGTCTTGACGAGGACCCTCGAGGCACAGTCCCAGATAAGGAGGCTCGAAGAATGTTGAAGGAGCTAGTCCAAACTCTAATAAAACAAGGCGATATTCATCTCATCGTGTACTGCGTGCGGGGTGAGACAGCGATTCGAGCACTCCGCCGGAACTACATGTTCATTCATTCCCAAGTCAAGGAGAAAGTTCCGATTGTCCTCGTTGTCACATCCTTAGAATCCTACGAACCAGACATGGAAAAGTGGTGGAGGTTGAACGAGAACACCATCTCAAAACTTGGGATGACGTTTGCTGGCCACGCATGTGTCACTACGGGGATGATCACACAATCTAGGGTCACAGATCACGGCCGCAAGCAGTCGTACGACGCTGTCTGTAAACTCATCGAACAGTGTCGCCTGTCAAATGAGACAGTGGTTCGTGCTGGACCGTCACGAAGCACCATCTACAACACTCCTCCCAGAATGGCCGTGAGGTGAGGATTCCCTACCACACTCCGTGTACCGCGTTTCACTAATATTAATAAGTCGCAACAAGCGTGCAAACATCGTCATCTTTGGACAGGCAGGGGCGGGAAAAAGCTCGCTCGTCAATCTCATGGCAGGAGAGCACGTAGCATGCACATCCAGTGACATGAGGTCCTGTACATTGCATTGGCAAGAATATCGCATCCAATTCGATGGCGCATCTTATAATGTGTTCGATACTGTTGGACTCGAAGAGCCACAGCTGGGAACCTCGCAATACCTCGATGCTGTCGAGAATGCCTACACGCTCATTCAACAGCTGGAGAGGCGAGGCGGCATTGATCTACTTCTATTCTGCATGCGCGCTGGCAAGCTCACTACTACGCTTCAAAGCAATTACCGGCTCTTTCACGAATTCCTCTGTGACAAGAAGGTTCCCGTCGTTGTGGTGATTACGTACCTCGAAATCGAGGTCGGAGAAATGGACGCCTGGTGGAAGAGAAACAGTGACGTTTTCCGTGAACGAGAGATCTATGTCGCTGGTCATGCATGCATCACCGCCATCCGAGGCAATTATCTAGAACGGTACGAACAATCGCGGACCGTGATCCGCAATTCTGTCAAGGAGTTTATTGCTAAAGGGCAGAAGCATGCATGGATAGGAGGAGACAACCTGTTCGTGTCGTTCATGCGTCAGCTGCGGGGGCTACTCGTGGGCAAGAAACCGCGCTTGAGTAGGAATATGGCGTCTCGCCTCACCAAGCGTTGCGGTTTGTCTCCAGATGTCGCAAAACAGTTAGCTGATAGGATCAAGGACGGTTAGAAGGAGCTACTTGACTTCCCGTGTTCGATCAATTATGCTCGTCTTACTGTGGGTCTTGTCTCATCTGTATCTTGATCTGTGTCGTATAACGCGTTAACATTATATCTTTGGATAACCAATGGAGCGCTGTTCATTCGTGTGACTCTACTTCAAGCTTCAAGCCCACTTTCGTACTGCTGGTGCACGAGTGCACATGACGACGCGACCGCGTCCTAGCAGAGTATGACTGATAGGAATTCGAACGATGGACTCGTACATATAGTTGTTTCTCTTTGTATATATCGCCTTCTCCGTAATTCATTACAGAGCGCTACAGAGCGCTCTGTAGCACTCTGTAACACAATCCAACCGCTGATGCTCGCTCAGTCCATTCCACCGAGATTGCGGGTATTTCTGTTTCATTATCTTGCCGCGATTACCAGGCACTAACGCGCCTCTGTATTAGTGTCAACTGTGTCTAGGCACTTGAATATGGTCCGTTCCACCGAGACTGTGGTCCGAGAAGTTATCTATGTCTAGATTCAACACGAACTACGCCTGCTGATTATCCATCACCTTCAATATCTTACGTATCTTCCGAATGCTCGGCTTTCAATATTTCAATATTCTCCCACTCTGCAAGATACCTCGCAAGATTCTCCTCGACATGCATAATATTATGTAAGTAGAGTGCGTGTGACGACATATTAGCAAGCACAATTTAGAAATCTACAACAGGATGAGCACACAGGTTATCAAGTACGAGAATCTCCTTCTAACCGTCCTTGATCCTATCAGCCAACTGTTTTGCGACATCTGGAGACAAACCGCAACGCTTGGTGAGGCGAGACGCCATATTCTTACTCAAGCGCTGTTTCTTCTTCCCCATGAGTAGCCCTTTCAGCTGACGCAACAATGACACGAGCGTGCTGTCTCCTCCTTTCCATGCCTCCTTCTGCCCATCAGCAGTGGACTCCTTGATAACATCACGGATCCTGGAACGTGATTGTTCATACCGTACTGGGTAATTGCCTCTGATGGCAGTGATACATGCGTGACCAGCAGCATGGACCTCCCGTTCACGGAAAATATAACTATTTCTCGTCCACCAAGCATCCATTTCTCCGACCTCAGTTTCAAGGTACGTGACCACCACAACGACGGGAACCTTCTTGTCACAGAGGAATTCGTGAAAGAGCCGGTAATTAGTTTGAAGTGTAGTGGTGAGTCTGCCTGCGCGCATGCAGAATAGAAGTAGATCAATGCCGCCTCGTCTCTCCAGCTGTTGAATGAGCGTGTAGGCATTCTCGACAGCATCCAGATATTGTGTGATTCCTAGCTGTGGTTCTTCGAGTCCAACGGTATCGAACACGTTGTAAGACCTGCCATCAAATTGGATGGAATATTCTTCCCAGCGCAATGTGCAGGATTTCATGTCATTGGATGTGGATGCTACATTTTTTCCCGCCATGAGATTGACGAGCGAGCTTTTGCCCGCCCCTGCCTGCCCAAAGAGGATGATATTTGTATGCTTGTCGCTAATGATCAATGTTAGGAAAATACGGCACGAAGATCCTGTCTAGATTCTACGTACCTTGTAGGAGTTCTAGCAGCCATCACGATTTAGGTCCTAGGAATGTTCAGGATGACATTAGGGTACAGTAAGTACTCAGGCTATGTAGCGATTGACAACGTTTATTTTAGAGCCCTACGAACGTTGGCCACGTTTTTTGCACACTTCGGATGCCCCATCGATCGGATGCTCAGTGCAATTGCCGAGCCGCTTAACTCGAGGCAAAACTCGTGTTGATGAATTACTTCCATGAGTTAGAGAATTCTATGCAGCTTCAGGGTAGAATAGCAGAGACGGTGTCCATAGAGGACGCGATTATAGAGAGGTCAAGAGTGACAGGAAGACTCGGGGGCCGAACCATTTTGAGCTCGGACTTATGAATACTGTTGATTGAGAGGGAGATGGCATTATAAAGTGCACGAATGATGCGTCGCTTCACACAGTCTCACATGTGTACCGGTTGGTCAATTTCCCTCTTTGCTTCTATTTCTCCAATACACTATGTCATATTCCTAATGCAGGTGTTGTGGATGCTTAGACGAGTACTGGTCGAATAAAGGGTTTAGTGAGTGATTGACACGTGCCCTATGCATTCCATGTTTCTTCTTTGTTTGCAAAGTTTTCTCCTGCACACTCATCAGGGAAACGTAATTCATTACAGAGCGCTACAGAGTGCTCCGTAGCACTCTGCACAATCCAACCCGCTGATGCTAGTACTGCGCCATGCTGCACCTCTCCCCACCAATCTATGCCCTCCCTATACCCAGTCATGTCCCTGCTACAACACCGCCATCGCTACTAGCGTGTTCTCTCACCTGCTCGTCAGTCATGTGGCAAATGCATCCTGGTCGCGAGGGGCTGTCTTCGATTCACTATCCACGGCGAACGGTTTGGACGGAACCTAAAGTTGATGCAATGGCTTTTAAAAGTAGTTGGAAGAGAAAGCCAATTATGATAGTGCCGTCGAAATCTGTGGTCGCTGTTTTAAGTGCGATTCTGTTGATTTCTGGAGCTTTTCCAATGCGATCCACGAAAGCCGCGAATTGCAGCATTGAGACTGAAGATGCGCATGTTCAGCCATAGTGTTGATGACTTCACTGATGGGCCACCAGACTTGCTGCTCCCCTGACAACGGGACCTGTCTGTCGAAAATAACCCAATCCTATGGAGGTAAGTCCTACAAATGGTATTCCTGGCCAATTATAATACAGAGCATTCGAACACCAGCAGCGTCTACATAGCAATATCTGAGTATCAATGTGAATAGAGTGCTAATGATCAGCACGCGAAATTTCGGAAATGGATGACCACGCGACTTCCGGCCAGCACTACAGCCGTCGAATCCTGAGTCCTCGCTGCTCCAGCCAGGCCAGCTACAGAATTGTGCCCTGTTCATATGTACGGAACATGCTAAATACATGCGTCTTCATCGATTTTCCATGTCTGGCTAGGTGAACCCTGTTCTTACGAATCGGGGTAGCTGAAGGGCCCCCCTCAAAAACACCGAACGTCCAAGGCAAGACGTACCTTTCGCTTTCTCGTCTTGAGTTGAGACTGTTGAGTCAGAGTCGAATGATTATGGCAATTTCGGACCCGCCTGCGAGACTCCAATCATCTAGTGTAAGTGGTGTTTGGTTCTTGCTCAGCATAAGGTTAACTCGAAACTAGTCCTCCGTCTCATCTCAAAGTCCTGCTAATCCATACGATGTTGCAGTCGGGGAACCTCCACATCGCACAGACACATGCAATGTTGTTATTTTCGGGGAAGCCGGAGCTGGGAAAAGTTCCTTGGTCAATTTGATCGCTAGGAAGGATGTAGCGGCGACATCTTGCGATGCTAAGGGATGTACAATTGCAATAAATGCGCACGATATTTTGACTCAGAACGAGATGTTGAACGTAAAGCTTTTCGATACACCCGGTCGGCCCAGTTCGCCGTTTTCATGGCTATTACTGAACTAAATGGCAGGTCTTGACGAGGGCCATCAAGGTGAAGTTCCCGATAAGAAAGCTCGGAAATTTTTGAAGAAACATGTTCAAACGCTGATGAAGCAAGGCGACCTTCATCTTATCATTTACTGCGTTCGAGGCGAGAAAGTGATTCGAGCACTCCGCCGGAACTACATGTTCATTCACTCCAAAGTCAGGGGGAAAGTTCCGATCGTCCTCATCGCCACATCTTTGGAATCCTACGAACCGGACATGGAAGAGTGGTGGAGGTTAAACGAGAACACCATCTCAAAATTTGGGATGACGTTTGCTGGCCACGCATGTGTCACCACGGGGATGATCACACAATCTAGGGTCACGGAACGCGGCCGCGATCAGTCGTACGACGCTGTCTGTAAACTCATCGAACAGTGTCGCCTGTCAAATGAGACAGCGGTTGGCACTGGACCGTCACAAGAAACTACTCACATCATCCCTTCTAAGATACCCGCGACGTGAGCATTCCCTATTACATTGCGTGTACCGCATTTTCCTAACATTGATAAGTAGCAACAAGCGTGCAAACATCGTCATCTTTGGGCAGGCAGGGGTGGGCAAGAGCTCACTCGTCAACCTCATGACGGGAATGAACGTAGCGTGCACATCCAGTGACATAAAATCCCGCACATTGCATTGGCAAGAATATCCCATCCGATTCGATGGTGATTCTTATAATGTGTTCGATACTGTTGGACTCGAAGAACCACAGCTGGGAATCAAAGAGTACCTCGATGCTATCGAGAATGCTTATATGCTTATTCAGGATCTGGAGAGACGGGGCGGGATTGATTTACTTCTATTCTGCATGCGCGCAGGCAAGCTCACTGCTACGCTTCAAACTAATTACCGGCTCTTTCATGAATTCCTCTGTGACAAGAAGGTTCCTGTCGTTATGGTGGTCACGCACCTCGAAAACGAGGTCGGAGAAATGGACGCCTGGTGGAAGAGAAACAGTGACGTTTTCCGTGAACGAGAGGTCTATGTCGCTGGTCATGCGTGCATTACTGCCATCCGAGGCAATTATCCAGAACGGTATGAACAATCACGGACCACGATCCGCAACGTTGTTAAGGAATTCACTGCTGACGGGCAGAAGGAGGCATGGAGAGGAGGAGACAGCACGCTCGTGTCATTGTTGCGTCAGCTGAAAGGGCTACTTGCGGAGAAGGGGAAGGGAAAACCGCGCTTGAGGAAGGATATGGTGTCTCGCCTCACCAAGCGTTGCGGTTTGTCTCCAGATGTCGCAAACCAGTTAGCTGATAGGATCAAGAATGGTATGATGGAGCAAGCTACTTGATTGCCGTGTTCGATAACTTGTGTTCATCTGGCTGTAGACTAAATCGTTCTTATCAATATGCCATCATACGTATTCCACCTATATTCTACTTGAAATAATATTGTGTGCCGAACTTGTTGAGCCGATTTGTTCTGAACGCGATGACGCAAATATGGAGAATGCGACAGTGATAAATGATCCAGGACAGTTTGATGACACCATGTCATGTTATGCGGAAGCTGTGGAACGAGTCAGCACTCAGGAAGTGTTCATCTATGAAGATAACATCAAGGGTAGAACATTAATACTACAAGAGCGCAATGCTAGGAGCAAAAGAAGAAAGAAGCACGAAGACTTACCTGACACCATCGAAATCACTGTCGACTTGAACTTCGTGATGGTGACGCAGAAGGTCGAGACTGATCTTGACGTCACGAATGGTGCACGAGGCACAATCACAGGCCTTGTTCATTCAGATGAACCACCAATCAGCAACGAAACCAGTGACAACCTACCAGCCTATATCTTCATCAAACTGAACGGAACCCGTACAACATAGTTGCAAGGTCTTCCCAATTCCGTCATCCCAGTGGAAACAATCACAAAAACCTTTCAGATTAAGGTGAAGACACCGAAGGGCAAAGACACCAATCGCATTGTTCGTCGGCGACAGTTCCCGATCAATGGTAAATGCTGCATATACTTTCACAGATTATCGTTTCCAGGGACAAACAATCATGTACTAGTAGACATCGCGGCTCCGCCGTCTGGAGGGCTCGATTTGTTCGATTTCTATGTTGTGTTGTTGCAGAGTTCTAGGAGGCCACTGGTCACCGATCAACCATTAGTTTGCTGCGTAATTTTGATGGTGAGCTCTTCAAGAAGTGCCATTCATTGAAGCTACTAGTAGAAGATGACAGGTTGATAAAATTAGGTCGGAAAACAGACGAATGGTGTCTTGGTTGTCGGTTTGGTTACGTGTGCTACGACTTGGCTACGACCAGTAAGTTGTTTGTGGCTGGGTGCCACGGGGGTTGCCGATAAGTTAGGAACAGTATAGCACGTGATCAATTTTAGGGTAATACTCGAGGTTGGCTCGAGGTCCACATTACACAGCCGAATCCTCACCGCTGCAGCCAGCGAACCACAGCTACACAGCACGAATGAAGCAATGCATTAACTAGTTCTTAGTATAGTTAATTTATGAGTGCTTGAGCCCGCACAGCTACGTCACCCAATCCTCTGTTCACGCGTACAGAACATGCTGAAATCCATGCGTCTTCGTCAATTTCGTCGATTCTAACGTCCGAGTCTGGTTGGGCGTGCTGGCTCCTGTTCTAATTACTCGGGGGATAGCAGAAGGAGATCTGATCCCACTCAAATCATTTAACTCCCAAGTCAAGACGTACGTTGAGTTCGAGTTAGAGTCGAGTCAGTATGGCAACTTCGAAGCCTAGACATCGACTATCTAGTGTAAGTAGTGTTTGGCTTTTGCTCAGCACAAGGTTAATATGAAACCAGTCCTCCGTTCCATCTAAAAGTCTTGCCAATCCCAACGGTACTGCATCTAGGGTATCTCCGCATCGCGCAGATACGTGCAATGTCGTCATTTTTGGAGAATGTGGAGCTGGAAAAAGTTCCTTGGTCAATTTGATCGCTGGAGCGAACACGGCAGCGACATCCTCCGACACTAGGGGATGTACAAGTAAAACCAATCCGCATGATATTCTGATTCAGAACGAGACGTTGAGGGTAAAGCTTTTCGATACGGCTGGTTGGTCCAGTTCATCCTTCCTCGTGACAGTTACTAAACCAGATGACAGGTCTTAACGAGGACCCTCGAGGCACAGTCCCAGATAAGGAAGCTCGAAGAATGTTGGGGGAGCTAGTCCGAACTCTAATAGAACAAGGCAACATTCATCTCATCATGTACTGCGTGCGGGGTGAAACAGCGATTCGAGCACTCCGCAGGAACTACAAGTTCATTCACTCCAAAGTCAAGGGGAAAGTTCCGATTGTCCTCGTTGTCACATCCTTAGAATCCTACGAACCAGACATGGAAGAGTGGTGGAGGTTGAACGAGAACACCATCTCAAAACTTGGGATGACTTTTGCTGGCCACGCTTGTGTCACTACAGGGATGACCACACAATCTAGGGTCACGGAACGCGGCCGCAAGCAGTCGTACACGCTGTCTGCAAGCTCATCGAACAGTGTCGCCTGTCGAATGAGACAGTGGTTCATGCTAGACCATTACAAGGCACCATTCATAACGCCCTTCCAAAAATGGCCGCGAGGTGAGTATTCCCTACCACACTCCGTGTACCGCGTTTCACTATCGTTGATAAATAGCAACAAGTGTGCAAACATCGTCATCTTTGGGGAGGTAGGAGTGGGCAAAAGCTCGCTCGTCAATCTCTTGGCGGGAAAAGACGTAGCAAGCACATCCAATAGATTGGAATCCTGCACATTGCACTGGAAAGAATATTCCATCCAATTCGATGGCAAGTCCTATAACGTGTTCGATACCGTTGGACTCGAAGAGCCACAGCTGGGAATAAAACAGTATCTCGATGCTGTCGAGAATGCCTACACGCTCATTCAGAATCTGGAGAGACAAGGCGGCATTGATATACTTGTGTTCTGCATGCGCGCAGGCAGACTCACCACTACGCTTCAAACCAATTACAGGCTCTTTCACGAATTCCTCTGTGACAAGAAGGTTCCCGTCGTTGTGGTGATCACGTGCCTCGAAAAAGAGGTCGGAGAAATGGATGCCTGGTGGAAGAGAAACAGTGACGTTTTCCGTGAACGAGAGGTCTATGTCGCTGGTCATGCGTGCATTACTGCCATTCGAGGCAATTATCCAGAACGGTATGAACAATCACGGACCACGATCCGCCGCGTTGTCAAGGAATTCACTGCTAACGGGCAGAAGGAGGCATGGAAAGGAGGAGACGGCACGTTTACGTCGGTGTTGCATAAGCTTGGAGGGCTATTTGCGGGTACAGGGAAGGGCAAACCGAGCTCGAGGAAGGATATGGTGACTCGCCTCATCAAGCGATGCGGTCTGTCTCCAGATGTCGCAAATCAGTTAGCTGATAGGATCAGCAACTGAATGATGGAGCGAGCTACTTGACTGTCGTGTTCGATAACTTATGCTCATTCAGCTGTAGACTGAACCGTTCTTATCAATATGCCATCATACGTGTTCTGCTCACATTCTACTTGTGATAATGTTGTGTGCCAACTTTGTTGAGCTGGTTCGTTCTGAATGCGACGACACAAATGCGGAGGATGCGACAAATGATCCAGGACGGTTTGATTATGTATGGTATGCAGACAGCAATGATAGCAATGATAGCAAGGAAATAAAAACAGCAAGAAATCAGAAAGAGGTGAGTAGAGACTGTACCCACGCATTTTGTTCTATGCGTGGTCTGAACTCTTCGACACATTGTCGCAGTTCGGCCAGCTGAGCCTCGTGGGACATATCGTCCATCATGACATCCTCATCGTCAGCTGAAGGCGCGGAAGCCCACTTTTTCAGTAACTCATCGATGATTTGGATGCCCTCCTCAGTGACTTCGTCCGAGTGCTCGGGTTCTGATTGTTGTCCTGCTCAGCAAACATCAGCGTGACAGATTCCTGATGGTTTGTTTCAGCAATTACCAGTCGCGAAATCTTCTAGTTCATCAGCTTTCCGTTTCGCGAGCTAGAACAGGGTCAGCGGACATTATAGAACAATTTTGTGCAGAACTGACTTTGACCACATTTTCAGGGAAGTTGGCTAGTTGCGCAACGTGGATACCGAAGCTTTGGTCCGAGACGCCTTCATCCAGAGTTTCAGAGAAGGAGGTCTGATTGGAAATCGCAACACACCTGGCTCGACCTTGTACAAAAGCGTGATATCCCTCTCGCGTGGCGCAGGTGCATCTTCTTGGTTTACATGAGCTACGACATGGAGGTTTTTCACATGAGGAAGCTCCTGGTCGAGGGCAGTCAACTCATGAAAGTGAGTAGCAAACAGGCAGAAAGCGCGGATATGGGACGCAATATGCCTTCGGGTGCCGTCAGATACGACTCTAGGAAAGAAAACTTGATCTCATACTCAGATATAGACCATGCGAGGCCGAATCCGTCATACGTTGATGTTCCTGAAGAAAAGTCAAATATTGACAAGATGTGCCTCATCGTCCGACAGAAAACATACCGCGGCCGAGCTCGTCAATGATAATGAGGGAATCTTGAGTAGCAGACTGAACAGTAAACGACGGGTCAAACTCGGGAAAGACATTGAGTAGATGCGCGCTTACTCGGAGGATCGATGCAGTCTCAAGCATCTCGGCCATGAAAGTCGAGACGCCCTTCAACTGACTGTCACCTGCACCTACTCGACAAAGCACGGAATCAAAAATAGGCAATGTTGCCTCCGAGCATGGAACAAAACATCCAGTCTGTGCCATGAGAGCAATGACTCCAACCTGTGAGATGGGTTGAGAATGGCATTCACGAACGATGACATAGCCGATGCACCTGACGGATATATGTGCTCTTTCCGCCCATGTTAGGACCAGCTTTTGATAGGTTAGCTCTATTGAAACGGCACAATAGCAGCACCTACTGATGATCTGAAATTCACCCTCGCCTACAAGGCAGTACGTGAGACATGCAACGGTGACAGTGTGATAAACCTTACCCTTCACCATTTCCACATCATTTGGAATGAAGCTGATGTCGTCCTGAACTTCGAGGCAAGGATGCCGCGCGTCGCGCAATATCAAGCTGCTAGTACCTGGTGTACGTCGATCAATCCCTGCGTAGGACATCGTCTCTAACACTTACCTTTCTCCAAGACCTTTGGTTTCACGTATGGTTCAGGAGCGTTTACAGAAACGTGAGCAAAACTGGATCATCGTTACCATGTGTACTAGCTACAGTCATGGGACTTACCTGAGGATAACGTCTAGGTGTGCAATGATGTGGTCAAGATTCTCTAGTACGGGCGTATATGTTGCTGTACGAAAGAAAACACATCTGTGAATGACGAGGTAGCATTGAAAGGAGTATCTTACATGCAATGCTAACCACCTCCTTCACCAACCCGCTCTGCGTCCGCTGATATTCATGCGTAGTCTCTTGATGGTCCGCAGAAAGTGCTTTCAGCTTCTTGGTCGTGAAGTAGACCCCGCTCTTGACAGTCCCAAGTTCGATATATTTACTGTTCCGCATGATGGCTTTGGCGTCCTGATGGGTATGTGAGCTCATGACATCTCGCAGTACGGAAAGCGTACATTCTTCGTCAACCTGAAGCAGTATCCATAGTTCTGAGAGTTCTCGAGGTGCAACTTCTTCTCGAGATCAAGATCGAGATCCTTGCCAGTTGCACGGTGTTCGGCATCAAGGCCGTCCCGGATCTAAGAAAATGTCACCCCTGTTCGCTATGATACTGATAGGCATAATATGAACCTCCACAAGTTTATCTGCCAAAGCCTGCAGACGCTCATCATAATCAGGCTTGATTGCGTAATTATGATTTTCGAGTTCTTCAAGATCTAGCGTTGACTCGACCATCTCACCATATTTAACGAGATTATCGTTGACAGTCTTATAACAGCACATGTTAGAAAGGGAGCGGCGGGTATATAATCTGACGAAACTATGACACGCGCACCTGGAAAGGCTTGATATAGGTTTCATCGATTAGCTCCTTGTGCTCCTCGTGTTCGTACTGGACGCCTTCGAGGGTCTCAAGCAAACCAGGCAGCTAGTTGGGTAAAGTAAACAACACTGAGGGTCGGGAACCGAAGATATATACCTTGAGGACTACTTGATATGCCCGTACAACATCCTCAAGCGACGCGATGGACTTTTTGAAACGCTTGCTCAGCCGGTGTAGGTCAGGCATCAGCTTCAAATAGTCATCCTATGGAACGAAAATAAATGCCACCCTTGACAAAGAGCATTGTGCCGACCTGCAGCGTTCTCCGAGAAGATCCGTCATCTACAAATGTCTCCACGAGATCTTGCCGTTTACCTGTAATGCTAAAGTTTGTACCACGTCATGTAGAGTAAGAGAACAAGCGTACGTATTTCATGCAGATTTATCAAGGGTTGCTTGAGCCATGTTCCGAGAAGCCTGGTCCCTTGAGCAGTTTTGCATTTATTCAGCAGACCAAGGAGAGTTGCGTGCTTATTGATACTTCCCTATAGGGTGACCGTTAGGTAACAATATAAACTACATTTCGAATGACTTACAGCGCTCCCAGGAGCATCAATCAGATTCAGTGCACGCAATGCACTGGCATCCAAATGCATATATCGTGCTAGATCGTGTGTTCGTACCTTGTATGCCCCATGATTGGACGGATCTGAAAGGAGAGAAAGGTAGCTGATTAATGCAGAAAGTGCAGATGGAGCCGACGGAAGGGAGAGCTCAGCTAAATAATATTATGAGTATTGTTTATGCGGTTCAGAAATCAGAACCCACGAATCGGAGCAGCAGATTCTGAGTCCAATTCTGAGCTAATCGTTAATTTCTTAATGTCATCTTCCACATGTTTCACAGTAAACTCGCCTAAGAACCTGAAATGAGATGGACTTAAGAAACCACATAAATGTTGACTTACTTGGTTTGCGTTCGGTCACAACAACGCCACACCTTTCGAACACAGCTTTTAGCTTGCTCAAATCGAGGTCGCGGTCTGTTGTTCCAGATACTGTTCCAGTGGGAATAATGGCTTCTTTGACTGAAAGCTGTATGACAAGAGACTATTCTAATGTGAGGGGATAGCGATGACGATCTGCAAGTAAACCCACCTCCAGATTCGAGAAAAGATCGTTGTCAATGAAATCAGCAACTCCGAACTCCCTGACACTGGTATCCGCGAAGGCAACGCCAACTGACTTGGTCTTGGCTTTGTTTGTGACTGAAGATGACGATATTTTGACAGCTAAAACGATAGGTGCCGATGTAACATCGGAATTGACAAAAAGTAGGTCTTCCACGGCTTGGAGGTTTCCAGGTGATGCCTTCCAAATGGTTACGTCATGACTATAAAGACACGACATAACTTGCTCACCTCTTTTTCCAAAACAAATTTGGAAGCTTTCCTTCCTTGCCCTGGTGCAGGCACCCATATTTCTACGCGGAGCTGTTTAGATGTGAGGGCATCCCGCAAAAAAGAGTGAGCTAGGGTATGGCTAAGTGTGACGCTTGGAAGACCACCAGCCTTGCCTCCAGCACCTAGATACTTGAGGACGGAGTTGGTACGAAAGACGTGCGTTGCAACGTAGTGAGCATCCTGCCCGTGGACAGAGTAGTAGTCTGTGCGATCAAATAGACGGATCGTTCCAGTTTCAGGAGATTTCTTCGGGAGTCTGGAAAAGAATGCAACAAAACCAGGGTCAGAGGCTGGTATCGCATCAGAGTTAAAATTCTGTCGGTCGATGAGCAATCAAAGACTCACTCAGTTCATGCTCTGCATCTTTTTCCTTCCCATACATGAGAACCATACTACTAGTTTTTGACCTGGTAAGAGTTGTCAGAAGAAAGAAGTAAAAGACGCGTCGCGTCACGCGCACTATTGAGGTTTAAGCTATGCAATTGCTCCCGAATACCACGATCTCCTTGGAAATCTGCTGCCATATCCGGTTGTACTTCTAGACTTCATTACTTCGGTGTCGTCCAGCTTCAGTCCCAACAGCTTCCCACCTCATGTCACACCGGTATATAATGGTGTTTGTACATGTGTTTTCAATGCCTGTCAAGTCAACTGCCAATGCATGTTATAATTATACAATGTATACTAGCGCTCACTAGTGCTCACTGGCAACTCATCGCTGTGCATTGTACGGCCACAGATTTCCCTCGCAGATCTCCCTTATCCTCAAGCTCTAATTTTTCCTTGCTTTGTGCGTATTCAACCTTGCCCTACTCTATCGTATACTAACAAGCAAGAATAGTAAGATGGGGCAGTTGCTATGCTGCTCCAAGAAAGACGATGTAGAGGAGTTGCGAGTGGCATTGCGGAGTTGTCCCCGCAGTCATCCACACAGATCCAATCATATCGACAATCTTGCCGTTAGCCTTCAAGTCAGATTCTGGCAGCGAGGCGTTCTGTCCGATCTCGATGAGGCCATTGAGCTCCATCGGGCTACACTGGAGCTCCGTCCTCCTGGCCATCTTGATCGGTCCACATCTCTCAATAAACTTGCAATAGGCCTTCGAGCCAGATTCGAGAAACTGGGCGCCCTTTCTGACCTTGATGAAGCCATCGAGTGTGATCGGGCTGCACTAGGGCTCCGTCCCCCTGGCCATTCTGATCGCTCCACGTCTCTCAGCAACCTTGCCATCGGCCTTCATACCAGATTCAAGCAGCGGGGCGTTCTATCGGACCTTGATGAGGCCATTGAGCTCGATCGGGCTGCATTAGAGCTCCGTCCCTTGGGTCATTCTCATCGATCTACGTCTCTCAATAATCTTGCCGTTCGCATTCATTCCAGATTTGAACAACGGGGCACCCTGTCTGACCTTGATGATGCCATTGAGCTTTATCGGGCTGCACTAGAACTCTATCCCCCTAGCCATTCTGATCGATCCATATCTCTGAACAATCTTGCTAGCAGCCTTCATGACAGATTCGAGCAGCGTAACATCCTGTCTGACCTTGATGAGGCCATTGAATTCTATCGAGCTGCACTGGAGCTCCGTCCCCCTGGCCATTCTAATCGATCCACGTCTCTCAACAACCTTGCCATCAGCCTTCGCAACAGATTCAAGCAACGGGGCGTCCTGTCCGATCTTGACGAGGCTATTGAGCTTCGCCGAGCAGCCTTGGAGCTCCTTCCCCCTAGTCATTCTATTCGATCTACATATCTCAACAACCTTGCCGTTAGCCTTCGTGACAGATTCAAGCAGCGTGGCATCTTGTCTGACCTCGATGAGGCTATCGAGCTTCATCGGGCTGTATTGGAACACAGTCCAACTGGCCATTCTGATCGATTCACGCGTCTCAACCTTGCCGTTAGCCTTCATGCCAGATTCACGCAACAGGGTGTCCTCTCTGACCTTGATGAGGCCATTGAGCATCATCGAGCTCTTTTGGGGCTCCTTCCTCCTGGCCATTCTGATCGATCCGTCTCTCTCAACATCCTTGCCAGCAACCTTCAAGCTAGATTCTTGCTGCGGGGCATCCTGTCTGACCTCGATGAGTCAATTGAGCTCCATCGGGCTGCACTAG
>QLOO01001276.1:0-10648 GCA_003313855.1 Suillus sp. MG131 | reverse complement strand
CTGACGGCGGAGTTGGCCACCCCGTTGGGTGTTGATGTAGCGCTGCGGAGCCATCCATCGGTCATCATCAGTGGCAGTCCTCAAGTTGGCGTGTGCGGCAGAACTGCTACTACGGTATGATGAAGGAAGAAATGCAGGTGTTGGAGTTTCTTGAGAAGAAGGTAACTCTGGCACTGAGATAGCGCTTGGCGATATTTTTGGGTTTGTAGCGGGTGTCGTAGGCTCTGGCGTTTCCAAAATGACAGGCGGGGAAAGTGCCACTGAGGCATGTTGCGTGTGGTTTTCCATCATAGATGCGACGGCTGATATCAATTGTCGCTGTTCCGAATGAATCTGCTCCATGATGGCCTGCTGTGAACTGAGTACTGATTGAGTACTTTGAGAAAATACAACATCATGGAGATAACTTACTCTAGCTTCGACTGCATCATGATGATCGATTGATCTCTTTCCTTGATTTTCTCAGCTTGAGTAGCCAGAATAGAAATGATGTCTCGGAGCTTTGTGTCCTGTGCAACAGAGATCTCCATGATATACCGGACGCCGGTGAGTACTTCATCCATGTGATGAGGTGAGGATGACAAGCTGGGTGCAGAACCATCTGTAGATAAGAGGGATGTCATCTCCAAGATCAGGTGGGAACGGAATACTGGTGAGCGATGGGTGATTATTTTCTATGCCAGTAGGTCGTGCAGCCTTGACGCCTTTAAGTATCGCAATAGACCAACGCTTTGGTGCCTCACGACATCAAGGCGGGTTAAACGCTTGGATGCACGCTTGGACGGCTCGTGTCAATGCAAACTATGGGCTTAGACCGCCAATGCGCTGGGCCTTGCATGATGGGCATGACCAGTTTGCTTTGGTGTGCTGACCATTCGTTGTCCAAAATTATTTCGCCTCGATTTGTATTTTATGCTTTGGGTGTTTACAAGCCAGATCCAATTATCCAGCTTCGGCCGCGTCTGGCTCAGGAAGAGTCGGAGGCACGACCTGTTTGTGTTGGGCTGGTCCAAGCGTTAGCTTGGGGAGGGACGCAAGCAGGTGGAGCCGTTGGGTGGGCGAGAAACCTGCTTGCGAATTCGGTCGTGCTCTAACTCTTGTGCGACGCAATCATCATAAGTGTCTTTATGCGTTCTAACATCTACGATGACATTGGAATACGAAGCAGTAACGGTTCAAAGATTAATTAAGAGGGGGTGGTGGGTGGGAGCAAGGCTGGAAGTTGTGGTACCGGGAAACTCCGTACTACTAGTCTACGGCTACGTCTTGGCACCTCTGTAGAATAATTCACCCGGGATACTGTAGTAACTCGCGCGTCAGTGCCAACGGCCATACTGCACCATTGTGAAATCAAACACACGACTCACCAAGCCATAGCAGAAAGGAAAGGCCTGCCATGCAGGTGAGTCATGTTATCAATCCAGGAAAACTGTTGATACTCACGCAATATCCTCCTAATGGGCCGCAGGTGTTGCATTGGCTATCATGTGAGCACAAGCCTGTACAATGTTCGGCGCCATCGTCAATGGGCGCGGCAGAGACAGATGATGCTAAAGCAGTAACGACAGCGAGGACAATTGCAGAAGAGAAACGCATTGCGAGTCAGGATGTGTTATGGGATCAGTTCGAGATACTTCTGAAGAAGATCGTAAGGAGACAGTTGGCTTTTATGCGCTGAACATTGTCATTTGAAGTTCCTCTTTTGCGTATATGGTTCTGCCTTGGATAGATGGATATTTGCAATGCCAGCAAATTGCCAGCCAAGGTCCCGGAGTAGGGGGTGGTACGATATACAGGACCAAGGTGTGTTTTGATCAGCTCTATCGTGCACATAAATACTTGTTATTGTACGATCTACAGCCTGCCGGCGGGCCCGTCTACGGGACACTGTTTCGCAGTCTGTTTTTGCGTGTCAAAACTGAACCTTTTGAATCTGCAAATATGATATAATGTATTTTGCGGGTATATTTACTTAAGCTAGATCTAGTTATCGCTATGAATCTCACCAATTCACTCAGGCCACTGTAGTAACTCGCGGGTCAGTGCCGATGGCCATACTGCACTATTGTGAAAGCAAAAACACGACCCACTAAGCCATAGCAGAGAAGAAAGCCCAGGCACGATCTGCCACGCAGGTAAGCATGTATGAAAACTATTGATACTCACACAAATCGTAGATATTGAAGCTGAAGCTCTGGACAACTAAGCAAAATTTCTCAGTGTCGACGTCATTGGCCGTGGCGATGCTAAAGCGGCAGCGGCGGCGAGGACAATTGCAATGAGAAATGGATTCATATTGTGTGCGAGGATGTAATATGGGATCAGATAATTCTGAAGGTAGTAGGAAGACGGCTGGCTTTTGTGTGCTGAAATATTGTTCTTTGACATTCTTTTTGTGTAGGTGGTTGTGCCTACGATGCGGAGAGAAAGCTGATTCTCGTTGAGAGGGTTTGATATGAGGGTGGGGTGTAGGGTTTCGATTTTTGTGTATATTGATACTCTTCCTCTTCTTTCGCGACGACTCAGACGATCTGCAGATCGATCACGATTCGTAATTACATAATATTAATGTCATCACTCGCGTCCGAGGCTCGCTCATTCATATATTAATATTCATAAGTACTGTACCTGGACCCTCTGTCACTTTTATCTGTCTTTTCTTTTTTCTTGACATGTCTTTCGTTTATTCCTCTTGCATGCCTATCCTGTCTGAGCTAGACCTCTCTTTCTGCTTTGATGTTGTTGTTGTAGCATTATTACTGGTGACCGTGTCAAGCGCAAGTAAGAACAGGAAGTGTCTTTTATAATTTATCTTATCATCGTGTACGGATCTGCTTTTCGCTCGAAAGCCAACCCTGATCCAATGCGTGAATCATTTATATCAATAGTAAATTTGAGTCGTCTGCTTAACAACATCAAGGCATCAAAATCCCATTAATTACCTATATGATGTATTTTGCCTTCAAAGAGATTTATTCGACCACTCATGGCACGCAGAGGAATTGATGGTGAGTGCCATATATAGAGGTCACTCAGATATCAGTACAAGCTCTGTCATAAGTCTGCCACAGGTATGCCGCCCGACCTGCGCATTCCGATGTGCCTGACATGTGCGACTTCTAGCCCAGAATTGGGCAGCAATATGGCAATAATCAAGGTATTGCCCAGGATCGGGACAAAAGCTTTAAGAGGACCAGATTTGAGAGCTTTACAGAATTAATTTGTTATTTATGGACCCAAGCCTATTTTCGAACTCGTATCTTAGACTCGTATGTACCTGGTTGCCAGACCTATTAAATCCTTTTCGCGCTAGCTCAGTTTCGCCCAGTTAGTGGTGTACACCACTCCAGTATCCGTGGTAGTATACGTCAGACTGGTCACGAGCCTATGTAACTCTCACGAATTCACTCAGGTGGGTGGCGGCTCCCACTTTAGTATCTCGCGGGTCAGTGCCAACGGCCACCATTGTGAAAGCAAAAACACGACTCACTATGCCATAGCAGAGAAGAAAGCCCTGCCATGCAGGTCAGTCATGTTATCAATCCAGCAAACATCGTTGGTACTCACGCAAACTCCTCCATATGTGCCGCAGGTGTTGCAGTCAGCATCAGTTATGCAGAAGAAACCACATTCTTCGGCGTTATTGTCAATGGGCACGGCAGAGACCGATGATGCTAAAGCAGCAACGACAGCGAGGACAATTGCAGAGGACAAGCGCATTGTGAGTGAGGATGTGGTATGGGATCAGATGTTTCTGAAGAAGATTGTAAGGAGACAGCTGGCTTTTATGTGCTGAGCATTATTATTTTAAGTTCTTTGCGTATGTGGTTCTGCCATCGAAAAGATGGAGATTTGCAATGCCAGCGGATTGCCAGCCAAGGTTCATAGGCAACTACTATTAAAACTACTGAACATCTGAGTTTCCAAGCAGTTGTCGACTCGGAGAACGCGGCTCGGGCTTTTCGTCCGCTTAATGTTTATCTTGATATTTGTTGTTGAAACAATTCGAGCTGACAGACGAAGTAGAATTTTCTACGGGGTTGTACGGTATACGGGACCTAAGTGTGTTTCCATTAGCTCTATCGTGCACATCTAACATGTGTAAGGACAATGTGTTTGATCCCGCGGAACCTATTCGTGCTCCACCTGTGCTCCACCTTTGCTCCACTGTCTTCGATCGCCGTGCGCTTCCACTGATCGCTCTTTCTTCTTGCACTTGTATTCATCTGTCTTTTCATAATGATGTTCGCCCTCATGCTATCGCATGCTAACGAAATCTACTTCCCGCGAGCGCTCTACGATATCGCTGTAAATCACCGAACGCTACGGTCTGCAAAATTTTACTCATTTTCGATCTGTCATCTGAGTCTCTGCTCCACATGCGATCGCTCCTGTCGGACGAAAATGGCCTAGTGCGAAGCGCATGCGTTCGCATTAACTCTCTGCATCGCAGGTTCGTCGAAGTTGAGATACCTCATACTGGGGAGCTACATTGCCTGCCTCGCATCACATTTTCTTTCAATCCCGCGCGCTCAAGCTAGACAGTCAGTCGAAGACAATTTCCCCTACGACCAGCTTATGCCACCACTTTCAACGGTTATCAAGGACTCCGAACACTGGAGAAACCAATGCTAGATCTTCGCACTGATTCATTTGCACACGGACAACTTTACACAGCACTACCCAGAGTGAGATGTCGACGAGACATTAGAGTGCTATTCACAGAGGAAGACGAAGAAAATACAACGGCAAATGTAGCGTACAGGCATCTGTTGTTGTAATCTAAATTTCAACTATAATAGTACGTCCGAAGGTGTGCAGAGCACTCTTAGATACTTATAATTGCACGATCTACAGCTTGCGGGCCCGTTTGTGCAACAGTCTTTTTGCGGTCTGTTTCGTATGTCAAAACTGAACCGTTCTGTTTCTGCAGATAAATATGATGTATTTTGCCTCGATTTGCATTCTATGCTTTAGGTGTATTTACTTACAAAGCCAGATCCGATTGTTGCAGTGAATCTCACGATCTTACTCAGTTGGCCACTGTAGTAACCCGTGCGTCAGTGCCAATTGCAATGGCCATACTGCGCCACTGTAAAAGCAGAAACACGACTCACTATGCCATAGCAGAGAGGAAATTTCTGCCATGCAGGTGAGTCATGCAATCAATCTAGGAAAACTACTGATACTCACGCAAAGTCCTCCCAATGGGCCGCAGGTATCGCATTGGGAATCATGCAAACACAAGGCTTCACAATGTTCGGTGTGAGTGTCCATGGGCTTGGGAGAGACCGATGATGCTAAAGCAGCAACAACAGCGAGGATAGTTGCAGAGGAGAAACGCATTGTGAGTGAGGATGTGATATGGGCTTAGATATTTCTGAAGAAGATTGTAAGGAGACGGCTGGCTTTTATGTGCCGAATATTGTTCTTTGAAGTTCTTTACGTATGGGATTATGCCTTCAAACCGACGAATATTTGCAATGCCAGCAGATTGCCAGCCATGGTCTATGGACAATTATTGTGGAACTACTGGAGATCCGCATTTCCAAGCAATTGTTGACTCTGTACCAAAGCGCTCAAAATCTCGGAGAACGCAGCTCGAGCTTTTCCGTCCACACAATGCATATCTTAGGCTTGATCCTTGTTGTTGAAATAATCTAAGTTTAAAGTCAATAGGGGGTCGCATGGTATACGGGACCTAGGTGCGTTTTCATCAACTCTGTTGTACGCATAGATAATGATAATTGTACGATTTACAGCCTGCAAGTGAGTCCGTCTACATGACTGAAAGTGTGAGACTGCGCTGTGGACTGATCTGCATGCCCCTTGATTTGATTTGTCCCTTACACGTCATGGCCATTTCTCGATTGAAAATGTCATGTTAAATTCGATGCGCAAGCGGACCGATGTTTTCACTCGACCACTTACTAGTGACTCACGCGTCAGTAGCAACGGCCATACTGCACCAATGTGAAAGCAGAAACACAATTCATATGCCAGAAAGGCACAATCTGCCACGCAGGTAAGCATGTTATCAAATCTAGGAAAACTATCGGTACTCATACAAATCAATATGTATTCCGACTTCGGGCGGCTGTTGCAACAATCGTCTCAATTATGCAAAAGAAGCAACGTTTCTATGATTTGGGTGTATTTACAAGCCATATCTGATTATCGCAGTGAATCTCACGAATTCACTTTGCTGGATACTGTAGTAACTCGCGGGTCAGTGCCAATGTCCATACTGCACCATTGTGAAAGCAGAAACACGACTCACTATGCCATAGCAGAAAAGAAAGAGCTGCCATGCAGGTGAGTCGTGTTGTCAATCCAGAAAAACTGTTGATACTTACGCATCCTCCTCCCAATGGGCCGCAGGTCTCGCATTGTCTATTATGTATGCAGAAGGTAGTACAATATTCGGCGTTGTTGTCGATGGGCGTGGCGGAAATTGATGATGCTAATGCAGCAACAACGGCGAGGACAATTGCAGAGGAGAAATGCATTGTCAGTGAAGATGCGATATGGGGATCAGATGTTTCTGAAGGGGGTTGTAAGGAGGCAGCTGGCTTTTATGCGCCGAATATTGTTCTTTGAAGTTATTTGCGTATGAGCAAAAGGACGATCATTTGCAATGCCAGCAGATTGGTCGGGCATGGCCTATGGGCAATTGTTGTGGAGCTACTGAACATCCGCATTTCCGAGCAGTTGGCGACTTGGTACGAAGGCACCCGAGATCTCGGAGAACGAAGCTCGAACTTTTTGTCCGTTTAATGCATATCTTGATCTTTGTCGAACATTGTTGGGACAATCCAAGTTGAAAGTCGGAATAGGGGTGTACGGTATACGGGACCTAGGTGTGTTCCCATTACATCTATTACGCACATAGATACTTATAATTGTACGATCCACACCAGCAGACCCGTCTACACGACGCTGATTGCGAGACTGCGCCGTGAACTGAACTGCACACTCCTTAATAGTATCATAGCGCCAATCCTCGACTCCGCAAGAAGACACAGACAAAATATAACTTGCAGATAATTATAAGGCGGTGATGTAGGTCATTTCTACAGTTTCGAGCCAAGACAAACAAGTTACCAAGAGAAACAATCACTTAAAACTCAAACCATAGTATACTTGAGCTCGTCCTCATCAAGCACATCCGTAAAAGAACCTTGTTTAGTGGGCGACTGCCCAGTCGCCTCATCCATGGCCTTCCTTTTTCCCTTCCTATCCTTGAGCGAGTCCAAAAAACGGGCCGAGCGTACTTAGTGCAAAGCAGAAGTTGCATGTGTTGCAGCATAATCCGGTATACATGAGACCCGCCGATATCGCAGAGGTGGAGTCGTCTCTATGTGGTTTGATAGTCCATCTATGAGACGTCAGGATGTTGAGCCCTATTAAAAATAACCAAGGACCTGCAATTTAAAGATGATCTCTGACTTTATGATCATACACTCTTTGAGTTTGGTCTTGTAGTCGCCGACGTGAATGCAAGCACCATACTCATCTCCGACGTCAGGGCTCTGAACCCTTGTGCCAAATACATGTTCAACAAGGCAGAACATCCACCCCTTGAATCTTCGAGGTCACAAATGCGCCAGGAATGACCTGCTAGCATTTGTATGGTCAGGATGTCATGGCTTGAAACATAAAGAAGACCATTAGACTTCTTGCCTTTATTTTCGCCAAGGGCCAGATTGCATTTTGGGGCATTTGCCCTCACCTGGCCTACAACCACAAGAGCAGGTTACAATCGTACCAGAGCAGAAATAATGACAGACTCGCTCAGGCTCGTCAGACCTGCGCATTCAGTTTATGAAACGATCACGAACCGAATTGAAAGGGAATTATACGTGCCTGAGGTTCCATGTTTTGGCTTACATAAGTTTCGTACAGAGTGGCTGTGGCAGTTCGCGGTCTGGCATTGCTCACTTGCGCTCAACAAATGACTTCAGACAGCGGCGAAGAGAAGACAGCGGAGGAAGGCACGATGACAATAGACGAGAGAAAAGCAAAAATGGAGCAGCTGAGGGCAAAAATGGTGCGTGGTCCTCTGCATTATACTCCTCATCGCTTACCCGCTCTTCCACAGCGTTCAACAACGAAAGCGAATCGTGCCTCCCTCATTGAAGAGTCTTCCAAAGCCAAGATGACAGCGAGGGATAATGCACGGCTAGAACGACAGCGGAAACTTGCGGAGGTGTTGCGCACGCAGGCTGAAGCTGAGGATCGGGGAGAGGATGTGGAGCGGCAGAAGAATTGGGAATGGACGATAGAAGAGAATGATAATTGGGAAAAGAAGAAGGCGAGGAAGGCACGGAGAGCGGATTACGAGTTTCATGGTAGGGGGGTTTGTGTCATTCATTGCATGATGACACTCATCATTCTGGCGTAGATGATGTTCACGCGGCTCGACGGCGCTACAAGAAAGACCTTGACCTTATTAAGCCTGACCTTGTTGCATACAGCCGACAGAAAGAAGCTGCTCTGGGATTGGCACCAGGGTCTCTTTCAAAGTCTGGGAGCAGTACGCCATCGTCGTCTGCTCTTACAACCTTTGATCCTTCAGGCGGACAGGCGAGTGTTACCGAACCTTCCATTTGTATTGTATGTTTTATGATATACATGTCTCAGATAGTCCCATCATCTGAACAACGGATGGCTGCAGAGAGCTTCTACCGAGATGCTAATACTCTGCTGTATGCCGACAACAAGCCTACTGAAGATGCCATTGATAGAGTGGTTGGCAAGATCAACAGAGAGTACGTTTCTGTGCAATTTGGCTTCCCCTGTAGCACTGACATTGCGCCGTAGCATTGACAAGAAGGGTAAATTCTCGCGAAAGAGACTCAATGAGGATGAGGGCGACATTACCTACATCAATGAGCGGAATCGGGTGTTCAACAAAAAGGTATGTCATTGTACATCATGTTCTTGAAATATGAGCTGATGAAGAGCAACAGATCGCGCGGTACTACGACAAATATACCTCCGAGATTCGGGCTAGTTTCGAGCGGGGAACAGCACTGTGAGCATGGACCGCTACAATTAATGTTATTCGACCCCTTCTACACATGTATTCAGATCCTACTCACATCCTGTAACATTATTAAGATTTATACTATTGATGCACTGCACGATACAACAACTTGGGATGTGGAGTAATTGTGATCAAAGCAGTAGATTCAGCGTGGCGAGCCACGAAAACATAATAATACATGTGAACTAGCTCTGAGCGCAAGGCAGAACGAGGGGACGAAAAAAAAGTACGGTTGACGCCTGGAAGAACGAATGTTAGCACTTGATCAAATGAAGGTCTTAGAATGCCGAAGTGTCAGAATTGCAGAAGTAATGGAAGTCAGCAGCTAGACACAGAGGTCCATAAGACTGTTGAGCTTGAATGTGATATTTGTTCATCAAAAGGACCAAGCAGAAGCGAACATGGAATACGATGGATAGGATTACTTACTTGAAAGTTGGTACTGGCGGTGAGACACGAAACAAAGTCCATAGAGGTGACCGCTGAAAAATTTTAACCATCGGTTTCAAACTCCGCGGTCCGCCATCATAGCTTGAGCGCTTAAATTTAAGCTTATCAGATTCCATGATCTCCATGTTGATTTGACCCACTCCGACCAAGGCTTAAAAGTAAATCCCAAGTACTCCGACTCTTCTGATTTAGAGATGTGGAATTCGTCAGTTGATCTGGTCCAAAATGCTTTGGCGTAGCCCACGTATTCGACTTACCAACCTCGAAACTCGCATCGACGAAGCCTGCAGTGTCTAAATTTCCACGCAATGAATTTCTTTGCGACACAATTTTTTTGGTCATTGTGCGGAGACGACCCTATGCAAGCGGCTTGATTCCTCATCAATATCATATATGAGCTCGAAAGTGGCATCTGACAAAATCCGCGCGCACAGTGGCTGAAATTTCGAAATTTTGTACCACATAATTTTGATACAAATGTGAGTCCATCCAACCTGCCTATGCATGTTCACTGTGATCTCTCTGCAGCTGTAGGCTGTCAGGCCGATTCTGTGGATGCATTTCAATGACGTCAGCGCTGGGAGAATGAGCTGAACTCCAATCCATTCTCCATTTGAGACCCAGCAGCGTTGTTCACCCCCTGCTAAAAATCGGTTCTTTGGGTCATTGACGTTGGCGTCTTCTATGCTATCACCAGCGTCCACCAACGATTCATGCATTACATTAGCGTCGTACGTTGAACTTCTGTACGCCCTCTCTCAGCCTATCAGTGATTTCAAGGCCTGTGCTACTCGACTTCTCACTGTCAGTGCCAAATGCCCAGTAGCAACTTGTGTTGAATACATGTTATTACTACTCCTCTTCCAGTTAATCATTCCACCCTAAAGATCATCAATACACACGTAGTCAATTACACTGATTTATATCAACAATATTTTGAAGCAAAAAAACAAACACCCTCATGATCCACGTCTCTAAGACAATATCACGCTCCTTCAACTCTTCTAATCATCCTCTTGTCCCGCTCCCCAACCACGGTCAGCACTCCCTCATTCACCATCGCCTTGATAACTTCAGAAAACTCAGTAGCATCAACACGGATACTACTCTGGTCTGCAAGGCGTTTCATCGCCTCGCCCCATTTCAAGC
>QLOO01001271.1:0-34092 GCA_003313855.1 Suillus sp. MG131 | reverse complement strand
CTACAGGTTGTCATGCACTAGCGCTGGATCTTGCGCGTTCATGGTCCTTTGAGCGCCCATCGATATCCGTCCCTGCCCCTACGGAACTCCCACCAACTCCATATGCTACGTTGCGGAGATCTTTTACCCTGGATCCAAAGCTACGCAGACGCTCGTCAATTATGATTGACATGGATATCGCATCTCCGGCTCCAACACGCAGAGTCTCTCCCGACCGTTCGCTTGTCAAGGTACCCATACAGGAGACCATTCAAGAGGAGAGTGACCTCTTAGCGCGCAAGGCGGGCCTCGGTAGCCTGCTCAAATCTGCCAAGCAAGATGTCCAAGTGCCAGAATTCAGTATGGATTCATTTTCATTTGTATGATCCCTAGTATAATCTCTCATGGGGCTTTTGCAATCCTAAATGAGAACTGTGTATTGAGACGTTGAATCTGAGCGGGTGACTGTAATGTTGGGCGATAGGTCCGAGATCAAGCGTGGCGAGTATACATCCATCCAAAGCATTCAATTATTCACAACAGTGTAATGAAAGAAGATCCGTAATCAAATGTAGGGGGATGAGCGGAAGACTGGAGAGTACAAACAAACTAGCACGAAATGTTTTGTTGCCTGATCCGGATGTAACTGTATAAGGTATGACTATGACGGAGGACGGTTATGGAGCTGAGATCTCATTGCATTCATTGTTCAGCGTCAGATTCACGCTTCTTGAGCTCGAGGTCCTTGCCCATCACACGCTTGAACACGTCTTGTACATCTTCAACGACAGTTTCGAAGTGTGACGTAGCATCGTACGAGCGTGTGATGTAGATATGATCTTGCTTCCCGTCGGCGACGGGAGTGTATAGGGG
Organism: Suillus sp. MG131; assembly: GCA_003313855.1. NCBI lineage: Eukaryota > Fungi > Basidiomycota > Agaricomycetes > Boletales > Suillaceae > Suillus > Suillus sp. MG131. The sequence goes on along the minus strand of QLOO01001271.1, from coordinate 33,240 downwards.
AGAGACAGTCACAAATCTGTTGGATAAGTTAGAATGAATGAGAGTACAGAAAGGTGGAGAAGTGAGCGCACTTGTCGTAGATGCTGCCCAGGAGATGGAGCCCAGGCTGTATTTCATTCTCAGGAGCGGAAGTCTCGACGATGGTGCTGACAATTGCGACGTAGATGTTGTCCGCGCATACCTTGTGCGTCGAGGACACCATCGCGATGTAGATATCTATGCCACACTATGAGTGTGACTCATAAGAGAACATCACAAAACAGACGCTTACCATTCCTCCTATTTACCTGGTTCTGCGGGATGATAATCTGCACACTATCGCTCTCCTCCGTACCAGGAATCGGGTGCTTCAAGAGACAGATCGCCCTCACCACCTTACCATCTTCGACCACCCTCAACTTGCCATCCTCTGCCACCTTTCCCGCGCCAAAATAGCTCGGGTCACCAATGACCATCTTAGCACGGACGGTCTCTGCTCCGCTGCGGACACCCGCAAATGATCCATCTTTGTCGAGCACGATCTCATCAATCGGCTTATCGAGCATGTAGGTCCCCCCGTAAATTGCACTCAAACGTGCGAAGGATTGGGGAAGCTCGCCAAGCCCATAGAGAGGGTAAATGTAAGGAGATTTACCCCATCGTGCCATAGAGGTGGTGTACAGGACGATACGCTCGTAAGTCTCACGAGCAGGTTTGTTAATGTAGCTGTGGAGAAGTATTAGTGGGCTTGGTGAAGTGTAGGGAGATCACACTCACTCATCATCGAGATAGAGTGCCAGGGCATGTCCGATGAAGTCTTGCGTGCCGGGTTCTAATCCGAAGTGCTGGTATACTTTCCTCATACTGTCCTTGTCGAGATTCAATCCTGGTCCAACGTCAGAACGAACGAGTCTTCACGCCAACCCACAATTGCGCAGGCTCTCACCTTGGTGAGTTGCTGGATCTTCTTCCTTCCACCCCTGCAGAAATTCAAAGAATTTCCTAGCTCTATACTTCTCAAACAAACCCATCAACGGGCTCCTCGCTGCCTCCACTTCTGTGCTCGGGACCTTGCTGATCTTACCATTCTTGTACACAAATGAGCCCGCGATCTGCTTGAACTCAAGGTATCGCAAGACATCGGTGTGAACGAGTATTTTTACGAGTTCACCCGAGGCGATGATGAACTTTGGGATAAGATCAACTGCATAGTCGCGATCACGACCCAGGTCGGTGGGCGGAGATTGGTTTGGGCGAAATTTACGGAAGAACTGAAATCGCACATATTCGTTAGCGCGTCGAGTAATTGATTCTCCTACAGAAAAGGCACCCACCTGTGTCAGATTCAAACTGGCAGACTCTCCACCATAATAATCGTTTCTGTCCATGTGGAGGACTTTCTTCCCCTCCACGGACAACAAACCAGAGAGGATACACTCAGTGAGGCCAGTGCCAAGGACAATGACCTAGATTGTGCCAACCAAAATCAAACGCCAGTGATAAGATGTCAGCACAGATGTAATGAGATGGAATCAGGGGCGATTAATTACATCGTATTCTTCATCCATCGTGATCGGCTGTGCGGATTAAGTGTCGAATTGGACTAGGACTACGAGCGATAGGTAGTAGAGGACGTTATGGAGAACGGGTGGCAGTTGAAACTTGGTTGATTGGGCTGCCAGACAACCTGGTCTATGCTTACGGTTGCTACTTATAGTAGCCACGTGACTCAACCGCAAATAGTACACCATTGCGCGCGGTGTCCCAAGCAGCTAAGGCAGCTAAGCTACTCAACTAATATTTTCATTCGTCGACCTTGCTAATCCAACGACTCATCACAAAAGCTTCGACAGATGTGCTCGCCTTCACTTTTTTCTCCTCATACGCAACGCGCAAGGATAGACCGATCAATTGTACTACTCAACCATAGATTCATTATACACATTGTAAAAGCACAGTTTGACTTGTCCTCGTGAAGGCTCATTCCACTGAAAAAAAGCTCAGTCAGTACTAGAAAATAAGAAGATGGGAGGCACCCACAATAGTCGTAGTACAATTTGACGTAGATCGGTTCGGACCTGTCCTTCGTGGTGAATTTGTAACGTCGGGCAAATCTCCTTACACCTTCGATGACGGCGAAACCCCATACCTGACGTAGATCATCAAGATCATGTCTACTAGATCAAACCATCAAACATACCACGTTTATGACCCAGTCTTTCCCAGTCTTGGCGGTGTCACTTTTCACGACACCGGCGATGAGGCCATCCTCCAGAGTATCCTCCGACCAACCTTCCTTCAAGAAATCGATATCAAGATCGTCGATATTTGAACGCCAACTTTTGGCGATCAAATGTCCGAAGAGATCATCATTCTTGGAAGACTCCTCGCCATTCAAACGCAGACTGTCTGCAGGAGCTTTGAAACCTCCTGACAGTGTCTGTTTAACATCAATGTGCTCCACACCGTCGTCGTCCGTGAACTGGGTGGGTTCCAGTGTAAGGGTGAAGTTGGCGATAGCGGTGCGCTTTAGGTAGCTAACTCCCTGAAGTTTCAAGGTCTCATCAATGCTGTCGCTCAGCGTTTTATTCTACCATGAACCATCAGCATTATGCGATACTCGTACAATTCAAAGCAGGGACCCACGAGTCTTAGTTTTCCTGACAGATTCTTAGTCGTGACGGTATCAGGACAAGCCATGGTGAGAAGAGGTAAATGAATGTAGTAGCGATGGTATGATGCCTTGGCTTCTTATATTGCGAGTAGAAAGTCTTGATTTCACGTGGAATGAGATAAAGATCATATCATATCGATAACCCCGGCCCTTGGCCGAGTTATACGAGAATGGCGTGAGTTCTACTGATACGAGATGGGCAAGTGACTTACTTCGGGGACGCATGTAGCTTGGACTTGGCCGCCGAGCCTGCATGGCCAGCACGCGAGAGCCATACACGTAAATTTTCAACAAACCGTACGACAGTTATTGTTGTCAGAGCCAATGATGGAGCAACCGGCCATGAGCTCGGTCATACCCGATTACACCAAATGTGATATTTCTTCTGCAACGTTGTGCTCTTGGGGTAATTGAGACCCAAGTTCTCGGAGGCCTTGGACAAATGGAAGTATAGTACAATGTTCGCCATAGCAGCTCTTATTGTACATTCATAAAGGTAATCAGCTGGGTCCGACTAGGAGAAAATTGCCACGAGCGTAAGTACTTACATGATGGATCTGAAGTGACTCACTGTAATCGTAATACAGGTGTTTGAAGATCGGACCGTCCTTCAAGTTTGATGTAAATTTCAAATGTCTTGCGTGTCTCCTCTCGCCATTCAATACTTCAAACCCCCATGTCTGAAGAATATGAGGGACGACGAGTAAGACAAAACGATAGGGTCGTACCATTTCTGCCTTCCACTCCATACCGCTTTTCGCAGTGTCGCTCCAGTCTACAGCGAGAACAAGCCCGTCTTCAAATGTATCTTTTGTCCAGCCAGACTTCAAGAATTCATTCTCCACCTCCTCGACCTTGACTCTCTTTGATTTTCCAATCACAGCACCAAAAATATCGTCTATCTCGCCACGTTCCTCCCAATCAAGAATACGGTCCTCATTCGAGCCCTTAATACCGCCGGATAGAGTCTGTTCGACGTCTATGTGCTCATTGCCGGCCTCATCTGTATAATGCTTGATGCCAAGCGTCAACGTAAACATCGAGATGGCACGCCGCTTGAACCAAGATATGCCCTGCAGCTTGAGGATGTCGTCGCTGTCGTCGCTCAATGTCTTATTCTAGGAATCATCAGAAACCTACTATATGCCGTACATTACTTGAGCAGACGAACCATGGTGTATTTTCCTGTGAGATTCTTGTTGGCCACTTCAGGAGGTGCAGCCATGGTGGACAGGAAGAACTTGGATGAGCCTAATAATAATTCTACATGGCTTTATGAGGTCTTAACATTTCACCAATCTCACAGTATTCCTCCAGAATTTCGCATGGTCAATTCACCGTGGGTGCTATTCTTAAGCTGAAAGTTCACACTGAGTAGATATATCATCTACTGACATTTGGCATCCAACGTGGCAAAGGGATTGGATATTGGATACCCAATACCATTATTGTGGAATCAGAGTCATTGAGACGGAATGAGGGGATGTCCATGCTCTTATGGTTGCACAAACAACGCACATAACGTTTGGCTGGCGTGGAACTCGATGTGAACATTGAAAACCCACTCTTGTAATATAATCACAGTCATCGATGACTGATACAAGATGGAATGAGATGGCGCGAGACGCAGATTGTGACAGATCCAAGCCCACGCTTTACCTGGGTTATGATTAAGGCTGATGAATGAAATCCTAGAATCGCCCACCTCTTACCATAAGACTAAGTCCCTGCGTCTCCATCGTTGACAGAGATTTCAGACCTCTACATATAATGCCTCCATGCAGGCAAGTGGCTCTTTGCCTCTTCTCACTTGCTCTGTAGCCCCTCGGGCACGCATTCAGTATCTAACCATAGCCTTATGCCGATCCAAGGAACAAATGATGATGATGCCATGGGAATTTCCCGCAGGGCCTATTGGGGGGTCTCACCAGGTCTTGGTGTTGTCTGAGCTCGAGAAAAGATTATCATCGGATGCGGCACACTATCATAGAAATCTGCATGCGTCGAAAGCAGCTTTCACTTGACGAGCACGTCCTGACGCAGAAGGAACGGGGCTTCTATGATCTGCCTATAAGAGACTAGCTCAAATTTAGCCTTCTGCTGCCTCCGGATCAGTAAAAAGTAGAACTCTCATTAGCATAAGCTGTCACCTTCGAGTCTATTCTTGATTTGGGCGAAATACCGTGATGACCCTCCATATGGCATCCTTGCCACGTTCCCAGGCTTGTGGTCCTCTGGCTTCATCCCCTCCAAACTCAACCATAATTCCGTGTTTCGACCACTCGCACCAAATGCCAATGGATCCAGATGAAGGCCCAGAACCACCACCTTTCCGATCGGGTTCTCCGAGGCAGCTGACAAAATCTTTACCATTTGTTGTGAGCAAGATTTCGATCGAGGATTCGTTAGATGATGAAGCCTCAGGTGATAGAGATAGGTTCCACTTTGACATGGAATAGGTAGAAAAGGCTAGCTCCGCTGTTCGACTGGATGTAGTTGTTTTTTCGGGGGTCACCTTGGGCTTGGGGGCATTGTAGATGTTAATGCTGTCAAGCACTAGTGAATCAACTTGAAGGTCCTCGAGTTTCAGCCCTCGAGTAGGATTATACCCCTTTTGAGGAACAAAGAGGAAGCTGATCCCTAAAGCATAGTAGTTGAAGTAGACTGCATCTGAATATGATTTCACTTCGGGAGGTGTCAAGCTCGTGTTGGAGTGTTGAACCAGATTTCGCAGAAACACAGTTATGGAATCAGCGGATGGGTTGGCGCCTAATAGAGTCTGGATATCGGGTGCCATCTAGTTCGAATGAGCAGAAGAATCAATTAGTGACAGTTTGTCTAATATTCGGGCACGAGCGTACGACGATAGAACAAGAGAGTTGACAGGCTGTACGTTCAGATGAAGAACGACAGCTAAAGTCCAATACTTACAGTCACGTGGTGACATCCCCCATTCGGGTCTGCAAATTCAGTTAAGCAACCTTGTGCTCAACGTGAAGCCATGGCTTCGTCGACACCTATTGCCAAGGTCGAGCCTGAGGACTCCAAGCCCCTCTCCTTCGAAGGGCAGCATGAAGAATATTCTTGGCTCGAAAATGTTGTATCTAGTGTCATTCGGTTCATCATGAACCTCCTTCGCCCGGTAGCACCTCAGCTGATTCCATTATTCGTATGTCTTGCACTAGTTCCAGTCATCATTCTTTTCTCCCTTTTTTCTGGCTGGTACGTTTGGAAAAATGTTGCTGTAGGGTGGGAGTCTCCTTTGTATCTGCAATATGGGTGAGATCTCTTCCTGCCGTCCGGCTGTCGCTCATGGTACTCGTTTCGTTATAGTGATGGTATTTCTCCGTATGCTGAGATATCGTTGCCATCTCTGGCACCTAGCCAACCCTATGATATCTCCATGCACCTCGTTATACCAGCATCAGAGGCGAATTTTGCCTTAGGGAACTTCATGACCACTTTGACGCTTTCGACGCCTTCTAATAGAACTTTGGCATCCATCAGGAAACCAGTAGGTACTGAACGATATGCCCGCAGAGAAGACACTTACACATCCTAGGCTATCGTTCTGCCACCTACAAAAAGCCTAGTGTTCTCGTCGCCCAAATTAGTCAACCTTGATATTCTCTTCTTTGAGTCGCACGCACCCGGTGCATCTCGTGTCATCGCCAGAGTGGAATTAGGGCGCAGGGATGGATGGAGGGCTATTGGTAATGGTGAAGGACGAGAGTTGAGCGTTTTTTCTGCATCCTTGAGAGGGACCGTCAAGCGCCACGGAATTCGGTAAGCACGTCTGTCACCGTTTTCATTCACCCGAACCTTATGGCCTGCTACCGAATAGGGGGCTTGTGACGCGCTTCCCAGTTACTTTTGCTATTGTATCAGCTGCCACTTTTCTCGTGATATCTCTTCTTGTGCTCGCGGCATGCATACTTCCTGCGATTCAGTGGCGCTTCCCAAATGAGGACGACGGATCTGGCGAGTTGACCGAAGAAATCGCCAAAGAGCGCGTATACCGCAAGAGGCGGCAAAGGAGAAAGTTATCCCCAAGGAGTGAAAATGCTTCGCAAAGCGTTCGTCTATTGTCAAGCTTTATTAATTAATCATTGTTTACTGAATGGCATTCCAGGAATATAAAACAGAGGATGTCCCGATTGATATGCCTCCTGCAGTTACGTTCTCCGATCAACCATTGCGGCGACGCCGCTCAAGAGTCTCGGATGTTTTCTACGATTCTGAACCTTAGACGTTTACTAATTTTTCTGTGTAATTGTCCTCCACGGTCATGTTTCATTACCACACTCTCATGACAATTGTATTTACAGTTCTGTCCCTGTACGTATTAGTAGGTACAATCCCGCCTTGTGTAATTACCTGTAGCACCAGTGCTTCACAGTGATAGTACAACCGCAGCTCGGCTACGGCCCGCTCCGGTTTGGCCTTCATCGGTTTGCCAGTATTGTGGCTATCCTAGTGAGCCAGGCTACTTATATAAAGGTGACTCAGAGTAGCTTTACCACCAGTGTTCTGCTGGTCAATGAATGTTTGTCAGAGCTAGTGTACGTTCAGCAATGAACTGAACCCATGCCAGAAGTCCAGTCCGGACATTATATAATCCATATGATTGGATGATGAAGAAACTGAGTGAATGAACATTGAAAGACTTGTGACATACTCCCTTCTACATATCATCTGCTACAGCATATTTGCTATTGGTATTCCTGGTATGGTACACAATGTACATTGTATGGTACATCAAATCTGCAATAAATCTATTCAGTGAGGACATCATTAACTTGAGGAAACTCCAGATCTTTGATTCCTTCAAGTTCCACATCTAAGTCAAGAAGCTCATACAACTTGAGCTCAGCATCTAAACCTCTAATGGCCATTTTGTAGAAAGATCCCAGCCATTCCTTGGCACAAGAATAATCAAGCAATTCACTGATGGCAATGCGAGTGAATGGATCAGTAGTGGGCACTGAGTGCATCATTTCTGCAGTGGAAAGACCTTCCTCTTCATCAACAGCTTGGATGAGGTTTTGTGCAAGTTGACTTATTCTTCACTTTTTGAAGGTGATGCTGTACTGCTCTTGTTCACTGCTTCTTGTCAATGGGGCATCTGAGTCATCCACTGTTTCAGTGGACTCTGCTTTCTCATCACAGTACCAGTGCTTAAGCTGCTTCTTGATGACACTGTTTCATGTGTGCTCTTCATGAACATACATCTTGAGTTCTGTGATGAGCATGATGGTTTCTGTTAACACATTCATGCAGGTAACATAATAGTGTTATTGGCTGACTGATCAACCAGACACACTGGGAATCATTCTGGCCAGTGGCCCATACTATATTTCTGAGTCAAAGTTAGTAGGAAACAGCTAGTACCAGCACACAAAAGTTCATATACAAGTGCCTGCAATTGCAGCTTCATCTCTCAGTGTGTCTTGCTGACCTGTGTGGATTTGCTATTCATCCACTGCATGCTCATTAGCCATGTGCTGCTTGTAGAGCCTCATACATATCACTTTTGCCTTTCTGCTGACCATTGAAGCACTTTCTTTGGCAGCATAACCTGGATGTTCAATGAAGTGGTCCCACCAACATCCCTGCTTTGATTTGTTGCCGGTCTTTGCCATTGAGTCAGTTTTGGTGTGTTAAATGTTGAGAGTAGTGGCTGCAGGGAAGTTCTTGAAGTGTGTCCCCAGCTGAACAGGCCTAAACTACATGCTTATAATCAGACTGCATAAAGATATCTAATCAATAAGCATTAATATGGTGTCAACCAAGTATGCTGGTATAGTCTAATAAGGTAGGACCATGGAACCACTCAAAGTCATGTTCAGGTGAATGACAATGAACTTCACCAGCTTTCCCACGGATTGCAGTCAATGACCATGACCTTGGTTCACTGACCAGCAGAACACTGTTTACCACACCTCAGTAAAGCTTGTTTAGAAACCACCAAACTTGGTTTGACATACACCAGCCATGCAGCAGCCTTCAGCATCCTGACAGAGTTTGAAACCCATGCCTGATGTTTGACCATCATCTAGTTGTTGCTCTGCATGACTCCAAGTGCTACAGAAGCCCTCTTGATGGGGCCAAAAGTCCATGGATCAAGTTAATGGGCCTATCACCTGTGAAGGAGGTGGCAAAAGTTGAGGAAAACAAAGTTCCACTCCTGGTTTTCAGATTCAATGGCAATCAGTGCCTACCCACACACAAAAGGTTGTTGACCACCTTTGTAACCACCTAGTGGACTGCCAAATACTATTCTACTCTGATGAGAAGCAATTGCACACTGATAGTGACAGCCCCTCAGGCAAAGACAAAGTGTCAATATGTGCTGTGATTGCAAAGTGTGTTTTTGAGGATGAAGAAGAATATGCAGACCTCTATGCAGCTGGACTGGATAAATTTTGAGACTCAGTGAATAATCACATCACTAGGTATGTTTTCCCAATGCATGCATCCTTCTGGGTTCTAATGTTGTTTCAAAGCCTCAGGAAAAGATATTGTGAATGCTATGACAAGTTGCATGTAACCAGTGCCAGTATTATGCCCCAGAACAGCAATTCTGCGCAGAGTTTGCATGGTGTGTATATTTAATTTATTTATCATGGTCTCACTAATTCAATTTATAGTACAAATATTGAAAGAGTTTCCTTGGTATGATGACCTTCTTGGCATCATGGGGAGAGAATCTGGTCTTGTCTCTGAAAACAATTTCATCATGACCAGGCATGGATCATGTTGCAAATTATTTCTCAATTTCACATACAGTGGGTAGCTCCTATTCTGACAGCCTGCACTCTGGGAGCACCCAATTTGGAGCTCAATCTGACTCTGTCAGCACTGATCCTAGTACCCAATCTCCCTCTGGTCCTTGCCTTCCTTTTGCTAGCAGTCAATCCTATCCTCCCTCCTATAGTGGTTAGTCCTACCCTCTGCTCTCTAGTGATCCACCTTACCTTCCCCCTACTGTAGATCAATCCTACCCCTCCCCTGTTGTAGGCTAATTCTACTCTCCCCACACTCATGGTCAACCTTACCTGTCCCCTGCTGGGAGTCATCATTATTTTCCTTAGCCTCTGGTAATTCATATTTTGATCATGTCTTTTAGCCTTCACTCCCATGCATTCCTGATTTGCTTCTTGATGACAATGATGATAATGACATCATATTTTTTCAACCCATGCAATGATGTTACCATTCTCAATAGTTCACCAAAGTCAAAATACACTGCATCAAAGTGGCTGCTTCCACCATCATCTTCTTCACCTCCCATCACTCCTCTGCTGCCATCTGGATTTGTGCTACTACATACATCACAGACCTCTCATCATGATAGTTATACTTCCTTTGAAGATCTGGGATGATGCACCAGCATGGGGTCACTCAAGCCAGTCTCTTGTTGCTCATCAGGCTCTTTATGGTCCAAGCCCACAACAGTGTCTTTGGCTTCTGCATCAATATCTGCAATGTCTCCAGCTAATTCTGCATCCTCTGCAGGAAAACAGAGGCAGGGGAAGAAACAACAATTAAGCATTCAGGATACAGTTGAGAAGCTCAATAATGAAATTGAGAGCATGCAGTCAGAATGTGTTACATAGGAAGAACTCAAAAATGAATGCTATATGTTAAAGTACAACATCATTTGTCAGGCTAATGAACATAAATTTCTCCAAGCTGAACACATGGAGACTCATGCTAAAGCTGTCACTATGCATAATGTTCCTTAGAAGCCAAGAACACTGAGATCCACTGTAGAGACTTGATATTCTGTGAACTCACAATTGTTATATTTCATATGTCCTTTGATATCCTTTGATTCCTGGATGAGTCCTGACCTAATTCCTCATTACCCATTTCAGACCTGCCCCTATTCATGTCAGACCTGGTTGGGTATACTCGTGTTGTCATCCCTACTATGTCCATCCAGTCCTGCCTAACCCTACTGGTGCATAGTTGCCTCATTTTCCATTACTGATTGAACTACAGATGCTATTACATATATTCCTACATGCCACAGTTACCTGCAGGCATCTTACATACATATCTCTGTACCCGAGATTATCACCTAGCATCCTGGATTTCTACATAGCTAGTTAAATACTGTGTGGACTCATACCTTTACCTTACCAATTTGTAGGTGGTAGGAGATGCCTATCATCAGGTCACTAGATATTTCCTTGTACTTTGTTGAACTTGGATTTATCTTTCACTCGTTTCTTGGACCCATGGTTAGGAGGCCATAGTCTCAACCCATGGTCATTGCCTGCTCATCCTGACTTGTCCCCTTTATTTTCCCATAGTTTTCCCTTGTTTTCCCTTTGTATCCAAACCCATTTGTTATGTACCTGTTCCCTTTCCTCAACTGGCCAAGGTTTTCCCATGCTTTGGCTGACACTTTTTACCTTTGGCCTTTCAGGCTTTCGCTTTGTTTTCTTCATTTTTGCTTTTGATGACTTATCTTAGTAGCAGACCCCTTTAGGGTTGAACATTCTTGCCTTGCAAGTAGAGCAGCTAGGCAGACTCAGACCCATATAGAGAAGAGGTGTTAGGCATAGTCTCATCAGACATAGCCTCTACTGAATCTTGTTGTACGATCGCTACACTGCTGTGGGAAACACAACTTAGCTGAGTGTGCAGCTGATATAAAATATAAGTGTGTGTTAGAGTGAGGTATGATGCACAATATGCTTGACCCTTAGGGGAAGCAAAGTGAGCAGTATCCATGAGTTCTATCAACTCTGGGCTACATGTGAGGTGTGAGAACGAGGCGCTATAGGCATGTGAATGAGGCGACAGGCATGGGAAATGAGTGCTATGGGTGCACGAAGCACAAGAGAGTAGACAGTATATACAACTTGAATGGATGGGTGAGATTCAGATGCTTAGCTTCATAGTTGAATGGTAGATAGATACCAAGTGAAGTGGTGGTAAAAAGTCAAAAGGTATGGTAAAAGTAAAGTAAAGTGCCAAACCACATATGTCTAAGTAAAAACATATGTAAGTGTGCTCCCAGGGCGCGGAACCGAATAGGCAGCGCTAGGGTGATGTAAAGTAAGGGTCCATGTTGAAATAATCATGGTATGATGATAAAATAAATGATAAAAGGGGAAATGTGCACCTGGGAACTTGGTTGGACATGGGAATAGACACTCGGAGGTCAGGCACCTTAGGGCGCTTAGGTGTGGGAAAGCGCACACGCATCGCACCAGTGTTGCCTATGTTGTGCAAGTGTTGCATTGGTCGTGTGAGTGTTGCATTTGCATCCCCTCTATTGCGCGTGTGTCGCCTTGCATGCACAATGCAAGTAAGTTTGTCATGACACATAAAATATGCCTTTGTGAGGCTATGCAGGATTGAGTCTCTACACTGCCTTCATGAAGCAGAGATGAAAATACATGATGCATTAGCACATGCACATGCAAAGGAATCAGCAATACTGCATCTCAAGATAGAGTATGCTTGTCTCATGGGTTTTAGTTCTGGGTCTTCAGCATGATGCACTCAATATCTCATTTTTTTGTTCTTGTTTGATGCTGCTTTTCTTCATGATATATATATGTTGCTCATGTTATGTTGTACTACTAGCTTGTGGTTGGTAACTATTCCCAGTCTTCCCTATGTTGTGCCCTTGAGTAGGGACTATTAAATAAAAGATCCTTCAACCTCTCACAATGTGTATGGTCTGGAGTCTCTTCATATGACCTATCACCCACCTGCTCATTACCATCAGGCCCATCATTCTCTATTCCAGGAAGGGAACCATTGTCCTCCTGATAGGCCCACCTCATTGTACCACTGGTTTTTGTAAGAGTTCAATTTTCTTCAAACTGAATGATCATATTGTAAAGAATGAGATAATACTGAATCCAGTAGATAGCTGCCCTCAAGTCATCCACTGAATTGATATTCTGCTGGAGATCTCAAAGGGATTGAAATTGTTTTTTCAATGCAGCAAATGCATGTTTAATACAAACATAAACCTAAATAAATTGTAAATTTAGAAAAATCAGGGAAAAATGGTACAAACTGAAGAAAGATGAAAATTAAAGGCCCTCTGATTTGCTGTCAGGCATCCATTATGGGGTTCCTTAAAAGAAGTGACACATTAAGTGCTTAATGAATAAGCACTGTCTGCCCAGACCCAATGATTAGGTGGCAGAAGTGTGTCATGCTCCTGATAGATATAAGTGGATCTAAATGCATATGCATCATAGACACTTCTAGGGTGACCAAGAGTGTAATTGACTATGAGAAGGTTGTGAGGTATAATAACTGCCTTGAATTTATGTTAATTTTTTAGCTGTAGAAAAATAAATAAAAACATACTGGACAGCCAAGGGAATACTTTGATTTCCTATTATAAAATGCCTGGTGAAAAAAACCTGGTGTTGCAAACAGATCAACTTTTGTTCCATCAACTGCTAGAATCCCATTCTGCCACTCAGAGCAAGTACTAGCCCTTTCACTATACTTCTGAGCAAGCTCAAAATCCCTTGAATTATGGGGAGGGAAGCCCATGAAGGCATCATGCTGATCAAGCAATGTAACCATGACACAATTGGTGCAATTGACAACTGAACCAATGCTGACACCTGCCCATTGAGACACATCCACTAGAGAGATGGAGTTACCATAGTGGCCAGCATAGTTGAGAAAAATTGCCAGCTGAATAGCAATGGGAAGCTGGGGATTATTGGAAATGTTATAAAAAATGAGATGACCTGAGGTTAGATCAAGAATGTCATCGACACATCCACTAGAGAGATGGAGTTACCATAGTGGCCAGCATAGTTGGGAAAAATTGCCAGCTGAATAGCAATGGGAAGCTGGGGATTATTGGAAATGTTATAAAAATGAGATGACCTGAGGTTAGATCAAGAATGTCATCAAAGATTTTTGGGTTAACATGTAATTTGTGATGAAATAAGAGGAGGCAGTGTTCCCCAAAATGAACAAGAAGATGCAGCTGTGGGGCCTGTGAGAGAGGTTCACTGGGCCTATGAAGTATATGAGCCTTCACAACTTCATCCTGGTGTAGCGATCATACAATGAGAATCAGTAGAGGCTATGTCTGAAGAGACTATGCCTACCACCTCTCTATATGGATTTGAGTCTGCCTAGCTGCTCTACTTGCAAGGCAAAAGCATTCAATCCTGAAGGGGTCTGCTACTAAGATAAGTTGTCAAAAGCAAATGCAAAGGAACCAAAGTGAAAGCCTGAAAGGCCAAAGGTAGAAAGTGTTGGCCAAAGCATGGGAAACCTTGGCTGGTTGACGAAATGGAACAGGTACATACAGTGGCTCAAAAAAGTGTCCCAGTGTTTATGTATTTTCATGTAATTGCTTGATTGTGGGTCAGGGTGTGGGAATATGACTAAGCTATAGGGAGGTGTCAGAATGCTCTGCTTCTTGGCAATATCATTGATCCCTACAATGTGGGAATCTGACATCATCATGAGAAGATATAAGCATTTTAATTTGATGACTCATTGGGACACTTTTTTGACTTTGAATTTGACCAATGCAATCTCTACAATTCTAGTACTTTGTGTGACTTCCTTTTGCCCTAATCACTCCTACCACTCTTCTAGACATATTCTCTATCTATTTAGGGTATATCTCCTTAGTAATATTATCACACTCCATTGTCACACTGTCCCATAGCTAAAATAGCCCCTATAGTGGATTTTCATACACTATATAAGCCATTTCTTGAGTGATATCCAGGGATATTCAATAGGGTTAAAGTCTTGTATATGTGCTGGACATGATAGAATAATAATATCATGGTCTTTAAGTTATTTGATAGCCAACTTGGAAGATTACTCTACATGACTTGAGATCTCTAGATGGCTATATTATAATTGTGCAGGCTGATAATGCTACCAAATCCACCAAATTGATTATTTTCATCATCTCTATAACAATCTCCACTTAAATAGTCAGTAAGACTCTCAAGACAGCTAATCTTAAAGCTGTAACCAAGAAAACAACCCCTTGTCTCTGACCTATAGAAAGAAAATAAGTTGCTGCATTAAAGCATACATACTAGTAGGCTGCTGGTGTCTAAAAGACAGCTATAACTATTAAATAAGACTAAAATATATAGGATGAGATCAGATAGCCAGGTATTTGTATTGAACAAGGTAGGAGAATCATTAAATAAAGAGAAGTCAAACAAACACATAAGTTTGAAGGTGACAACTTGATGGTAGGAGGATATATGGGATGAAATAGAGTGGGAATTGTCTATGGCACAGAAAGGAGGGTCATAGTAGAGTAGTAAATATTCATTTGACAGAAGTGTCTGCTAAGAAACAAGTAGGAGTCATAGGTTAATACAGAAGATACTATTTTGTGACAAGATAATCACCATACATATACCTCTAAATTGGTCACCAATAACTTAAAGACCATGATATTATTATTCTATCATGTCCAGCACATATACAAGACTTTAACCCTATTGAATATCCCTGGATATCACTCAAGAAATGGCTTATAGTGTATGAAAATCCACTATAGGGGCTATTTTAGCTATGGGACAGTGTGACAATGGAGTGTGATAATATTACTAAGGAGATATACCCTAAATAGATAGAGAATATGTCTAGAAGAGTGGTAGGAGTGATTAGGGCAAAAGGAAGTCACACAAAGTACTAGAATTGTAGAGACTGCATTGGCCAAATTCAAAGTCAAAAAAGTGTCCCAATGAGTCATCAAATTAAAATGCTTATATCTTCGCACGATAATGTCATATTCCCACGCTATAGGGACCAATAACATTGCCAGGAAGCAGAGCATTCTGACACCTCCCTATAGCTTAGTCATATTCCCACACCCTGACCCACAATCAAGCAATTACATGAAAACACATAAACATTGGGACACTTTTTTGAGCCACTGTATTAAGCTAATAGAGAGATACTATCATTGGTACGTACCCAACCCATCTTAAATGTTTTTTTTGGCACTAACTGACTAATCACAACAATGGCAACCTGTTTGTGGCAGGTGCTGATGACTCTGAAAGTGTGATATCCATTCCTTGGCTCAGAAACAGAGATAATGCTAATAAAAGCTTGCTTATCAAAATTTCCAACTGCCCAAGACTCAAACTTGAGTGCAAGATGCTTGGGTTCAAAATGCAGTACATCTTTGACAAATGACTTGGCCTTAGCAGTGAGGAATATTTTTGCTTTGTGGTAATGTTCTAAATCTCCTCAAACAGCAATGTAGAAGCCTTTGACTGAGGTACATGCATGTATTGCTAACCACTGCATGACACTCAACCATGTTGAACACAGCAACATTGTAAGTAGACTGACCTCTTTTCCATGGTGCTGAAGGTTGAGTTTACATCCTTTATTAGTGCTTTTGGATTTGAATGGACTATATTAACCCACATCACATGCAACTTGTCGATACCAAGCCTCAGTTTATTTTTTTTAGCCTCTAGCAAATGGCTATATTTGAGCTGAAGCTTGGTATGGTTTGCAGCAATGAACACTGGGAGTCTGTACCATTCACCAGGCCCACAAGCTGGAGAAGCAAATACATAGGTAATTGATACCTTGTAAGGTGTGGTACATACTTTCATTGGCTTCAGTTTTATGCTAATGAAAGCATTCCAAGAACTAGCCTTGCACCATTGTCAATTCAGTCAACCTCTACTCAGTTGGGCTCATGTCCATTTCAAAGACCTTTCAATAGTGAGATAGGTATGTTTGTTCTTTCTTTGTGTTATGGAATATTGACCTTCCATAGTCCTGAGATATGCCCCACACTTCCTCCTAGTACATGTCTTGTGCAGTCTCAATGGCATTTGTAAGATTGGCAAGCTTCTGGCACTGTTCTGCTTTCTGTGTGCTAGTGAGCTTTGCACATGTACATTTTTGAGTCTTGAGGATTGCCATGGTTTTTTCTATGTAGGAGGGGGGACTTGCTATCAGTGGACAACTAAAATTTTCACACTTATGAATCATCTTAGGATTAATTGAAATATTTACAACCCTAAAATTACACTAGAAGATTTTAGTAGGTAGTTGACAGGATAATATAAAGTTATGGACACATCAAACAACTAAGCTAACCCAAGCCTAGCTTCAATTAAAAAATTTAAGTTCCTATTCATTTTACACTTTGTCGATATGCACAAGGCATATGACACCATCAATAGTCACAAAGGACCTGCCTTGTGCCCCTGCAATGTCTTGCAATACAGGTATACCAGGTTCAGCATGGTATGAAGGAGGTGTACCATTAAATACTACAAATTTTTGTGACTCAGATATCATGACATGACTGTAGGGCAATGTAAAACATACCATCATTCATTTGAGTATTAGTGTGTGTCCCAGTATGAAGATCAAACATTGACACATCATGAGGCAACTGTGACGCTGAGATTGCATGTGTATCAGCATCTTCATTGCAGCACCTGTTGTCTTGTTTAGAATCCTGCTTGACAGAGATGAAGTGTTAAACAAAGTTATAACATCTAGTGGAATTTCTCACCTCTTCTGATATTAATGAAGCAGTTTCCATTTCTGTCTCTGATTCAACAATGACAATTGGTGAGTGCACTGAAGGACCTGGTCCTTGCTGATGATGAGGCACTGAGGAAGCTTGTGCAGGCTGATGAACAAATGCTGAGGGAAGTGGCACTGGCTGAAGACAAGGCACTGAGGGAAGTGATGCTGGCCAAAGACAAGGTGCTAAGGGAAGTGACACTGGTGAACTTGGTGAACTTGGTGAACTTTGGATATTGAAATGGACTTGCTGGCAGGACTGGTCATGGTTACAGGACTGACTATGTCACTCTGCCAAGTGATTAGTATCAAGAGAAGAGGCTGGTGCATGTGTAGGCAGCATGAAATGACTGTGTGCTCTGGATGTATGGATGGGCTGATTAGGGTGTTAATCTTCATGATGGTTGTGGGAGGGAGTGGTAGGTACTGTCCTGGCATGATGGATAGTGCTGCCAGTGTGTGATGGGCACACTGGTAACTCAAAAACTGCTGATGTATGGCTACCACACTGGAACATATTATTTTCCTCTAGCACAAATTTTGAATCAATAACAGTTGCAATGAATATTAAAACCACTCACAAACAACCCAGCTGCCAGTCTCTTGATTCAAATGAGGTAAAGTTGGGCTATTCCAGCTGTGGCTCAAAATTGTATTGTATGCTGTGACTGCTATTTGCTGGGTGAAAACTTCTTTGATAAGGTCAATCACATTCTCAGTCTCAGCATCTAGGAGCCTTCCTTTGTATAGGTTCCTCGACCTTGACAATTTTAGGGCGATGGAGGGCCAGCAAAAAGTTCTTGACTGATGATCCCAGTGTGAGAGCAAGATTTGCACCTCTATTTTGAGGGAGAATGACATCTAGAAAGAAAAGAATGAAGTGTTTTAGTTGGCAGAACATCAGGCAGCATTAATGAATACAGAACTCACATTATTATCTCTATAGTCTGCAAGATCAAGCCAATGAAGATCAGGCAACACTGAACAGTCAATAACATTGAAGGTAGTAGCATGTGGCATTGAAGAGAGGTAAGGAGCAATAAGTTTAGATTGAAAACAGTAACTGAACGATGATAGCAGACTAATGAAATTGGTGCCTTAGTGTAAATGATTAGTACAAGTCTGAAGTCATGCAACTAAGAGATTGTACCAGAACACAAAGCATATGATAGACATTGAGGTTGGATGAGCAGTGGCTGTGGCATGGTTGATGAAATTAGAAAAACAGATGCTTTAAAGTACTGCGATAGCTTTGAATGCATAGAAAACCAATCATGTAGTATCAGCATGGTATAGTACCTGATTTGAAACTTGGCATGATCAATTGATTGAACTAGATCAAACATCCACTTGGCACCAAGTCCAAAGTCACTCACCAAAACTTAAAAGGTAAGTTATCTTCATTAAGAGCACCAAGTCACTCACAAAATCTTGCATCATCAATCCAAGCAGTAAGTTGCCCCACCTCAATGTTGAGTCACTGAATCTCTTCATGAGCATGTAAAATCTTGAAGTAATGATTAGCAACCTCACAATTTACCTTTGAAGCCCAAGGCTTCTCAAGTAAATCATGGTGTGAGTGCTTCAAAAGATCAAATTCACCCAGCCAAGCATAAGATGCAATATTGCTGAATTCCAGCATTTCTCATGGTGTCTGCCCAGGGGCGAGTCAGTTGTACCTTTCAAGTGCTGTGCGGATAGCTGCTGACCAGGAACTGATAGCACTTGAAATGTGCTGGCAAAGTTTGTAACCTCCATAGTTTTGTTAGAACAGCATCAGGTGAATTAAAACAATGTGTACTGGTACCTGCAATATTGGCCTTAGCCAACTCAAAGAGCCTTTGGACAACAAGGCCCTGCAATTGCTCAATTGCCTGAATAAACTGTCAGTTAGTAAGATAGGCTAGGGCTTCCTTGTATTTTGGATCATCTGGCTGCCATTGTTCCATAGTTGCCATGTGACACTTAAGATCATCAACAGTGTTCATTTCAACAAGTAGCTTGCAATAAGCTGCATCCCATTCTGCCTCTCAAGCTCTGGCAAACACTTGTTGGTCCTTTTGAAGACCACAAGAAGGCATGAAGTCTGCTGGTGTATACATTAAGAATTGAACTATTGTGATACTACCATATGTAGCCCTGAAAGGAGGTGCTTCAATATAAATTAAATTCTATCACACATTACTCACTGGGCTCTCATCAGCAATTCCAAAGCCTCCACGTAAGCCATAGCCTTGATGTCTTTGTCAGATTCTTCTGCCGTGTTTTCCAAAAATTCTAGTTCTTCAGTATTCCAGCACTCAAAGTCAGTATCTGTAATTTTCAGCACCAACTTGAGCTCTTCAACAGCAGGAGTAAGATCATCTATGATTGCAAGTGCTTGTTTATAATTATTGTACAAGAATTTACCTAAATTCAGCTAATCTCACTTCCTGAATATCAAGAACTTGAAACACCTTACTTAGCTCAAGATATCTATCAGCATCTCATTGCCAAAAATGAAGATTAATGAACTGGAGCCAATGAAAGTAAGAGGCATGGTGGATAACAGGAGCAACAGCATTTGATCCTGAGAAGACACACTCACACATCTCAAGGTCCTCAAGACCAAGACCACTTCAGTACAGAGGGTGGAACTGAAGTTGACATCAGTGATTGTGACTATGGCCATGAAATGAGTTGATGACAAACTGATGTTGATGGGAGTGTGTCTTAGCAGAGATTGAGCTAGCATTCACAGTTGTCTGATAGGAACAACCAATATTATATCCTGTCACTCCATTGGGCCCATAAACATCAAGAATCCTATTTGTTGTTACAAGAGCATATTTTGCACTAGAAAGAAGTTAGACATCAAATTGTGAATAAAAGGCAGGGACTTACAGCTCCCCACTCCACTGCATCTCAACAATGGTCTGGACCATACCATAGTGACACACACTTATGAATATGCTGGTTTGCTTGAAGACTTTGATGGTGTTGTCAGTGATTGTATTCACTATCTTCCAATTATCAGTGCAAATAGACTCTGTAGCATCAGCCAGAGTAGAGTTTTCTGTGACTCTTTGGGTCCCTGGGTGGAGTCGAACATTATCCTTGAATCCATCAACTTCAGAAGCAGGAATCAAATATGGTAATCTAAAGATGTACTTGTCCGCATGCCCAGAACCATCAACTCATTTAAGTGAGTTGTTGCTATCAATGCTGTCCATCCTCCCAGAAAGTAGAATTGACTTGTTCTCTTGCTGTAGTCCATTTAATTATCTCCTACAATGTAACAATACACTACATACCTTATAATCACACACAGGGCACACATGGAGCATGTGCCAGTCAGGACTGTCTTGTTTCAATGCTATGTTCACCTTTTCTTGAACTTGCCATAAAATGTTGAGATACACATCAAATGCAATTGCAAATTGATCATGCAGAGCTTGAAAGTAGGAGTGCTAAATCATAAAATTAGAATCACAATAAATTAAGATACAAAACAAAATTACATGCATTGTGAAGTGCACATAGAACCTTGACCATAGCCTGCATGCTAAATGATGGTTTCCATCAGTGGACCTTGTCGCAAATTCTTAATTTGGGCTTCAGTGCCTTTTAAGGCATTTCAACATTCAAAGACCAAACATAAATTGAAAGTACTTACAATAGCAGAGTCGCAATTGTAATCAAATTGTAATGACGGTTGCAATCGTGACGGCAATTGCCATTGCAATGTGTGGCAATCCATCTTAGTCATTGTAATCAGCAAATTGGCTGGGAGCTACACCAGACGGTTGCAATGTTAAGTAGCGCACTGGAATACAGATTGCAATGTTTTATTTTTATTTTTAATATATAATTTGTGATTTTGATACTCTAGTACTAATATTAATCCAAATGGTAGTGGTGCGCATTTGAAGACACCCTGTATATCCCTGCTCCTGCTCCTCCACATCTCCAAGTATCCATATCTGTCATCCGACCCCTTCCCCACCCTCTCCCTGTCTTGGTTGCTGTGTGCACACGTTTGCGCCATGTCAGCATTTGCTGATGTGCGCTGGCTGTGCACTCGGCTCTAGGGGTCATGGGGATGGCTAATGGTAGTTGTCGTTGTCGCTGTCGCTGTCGTTGCCGTTGCCGTTGCCGTTGCCGTTGTCGCTGTCGCTGTCATTGTTGCTGTCGCTGTCGTTGTCGCTGTCGTTGTCGTTGTCGTTGTCGTTGTCGTCGCCGTCGCCGTCGCTGCCGCTGTCGCTGTCGCCGTCGTTGTCGCCGTCGCTGTCACCGTCGCTGTCGCCATCGCTGTCGCTGTCGCTGTCGCCGTCGCTGTCGCCGCCGTCATTGTCATTGTCCTGCCGTCCAGCGAGAACGAGACCGAGGTAACAGACGTGCAGACAAGTATTTCGATAGCGGAGAGTTGGGAGGCAAGAATGGGAGTGCTGATACATATAGATGCGGTGTGCTGTGCAAAATGATGTCGCCGAAGACTTGAGTGAGCCTCCGTGCGTCCATTGCAGTCGACGAGACCTCTCTAAATTTGAGATGGCCCTGTGGTTGCGTGTGAGTGCTGTATCTGGCACTCAGTAGCAATGTACTCACCTTCGGCCACTGGAAAATGAGGGGAAGAGCATGAACTGCACCGCTGAGCGCATTGATCAAGGCGAGCGACTCAAACCAGAAAAACAGGCACTCGTGGCCTAGATAAGTGTGCGGAGGGCGTGTTCTGGGCTTGATGTCTTGAAACCGATGCAGTAGAAAGGCAAGTCATCCGCTTTGTTGCTCGGGCAGTGCGGTAGTGAGGGAGCTAGCGAAGAACGAAATCCTGAGCTCAGTCTCACCATTTGCAGGGAAGAACGTGCCTTTATAGTTCCCACTTCGGTTCAGGAACTTCACAGGAAGAACGGAGGTGGGTTGAGTGTTCGGTGACCGTCAGCAGTCTCAGCCTGGTGATACAGCAACCGCTGGACATGGTCAGTCCCAGGGAGATGCTCGCGGTGCGTTGGGGTGATGGTGGCGTTCCGAATTTGTGAGACGGGGACCTTGGGGTTTATGTTTGGCCTCCATCTCGGCAGGGGCGGGCAAGCACAAAAACAAATCAGGAGATGCAGCATGGGGCCTGGTTAGACCCGGTGCGCAATAGAAGACAAGGGCGTAAGAGGTTCGAAAGTTGAGTTCAAGAGAGGAAAAAGTATAGAGAATGGGGCTATGCCTAACACCTTTCGAGAGTTCATGGCCATCATATGCAGGCGGGAGCCTCCCGAAAGGTGGTGAACCCGGCCCAAGAATTCCAATACTTATGAGAGAAAATGGTATTTGGTCAAGCAGGTGGGTAGCTGAGTTCAACATGACAACCCAAGCATACAAACAACGATTATCGGAAGCAGGACCCGATAAGGAAATAAAATGCCACACAAAAGTTTATTATTTTCTAGGTGTCGGGGAACAGCATCAATTTAAAGTAAGGATCACTAACTGTCAATGTAACTAGTATCTATACCTTACGGGAACGCCCACGACGAACATCCTGAGATGTAGCTACTGACCGAATCTTCCCCTTCCTTGCCTTCCCTTGGCCCCTGCCTATTATATCACCATCGGCTTCATCTAATACATTGCTGGCAACTGCTTCAACAGTAGTACGTCGAGCAGCAGCTTGAGATGCCGATCCTTGTTCCACAGGCTGGATGATAGGGCCTGGACCTTCAGGTGCTGCTGATGAGACTGGTACTGATGACGAGACCGGTGCTAGTGATGAGACCGGTGCTAACAACAAGACCGGTGCTAATGATGAGACTGGTGCTGATGATGAGACCAGTGCTGATAAGGCTGGTTGAGCCTCGTCTGCTTCACTGTCTGATGACATGTCAAGCGCGAGCATAGCTCTATTGATTTCCTCTGAAAAGTCTTTACCACCAGTCGGATTAAGGGTGGACAACTTTGCAGCACCAAAAATGTGGTTGTCGATACTGGCTACAATACCCTTGATGCGTTTTGTGTTCCACTTTGTGACGAGCATCTTCTTGTACTGAAGGAATAGGTCTTTGTAGTTGATAGTCGATGATTTCCCCACTCCCGAACCTGGAAACTCCGTGTCAGGTGAGAGTAGAAAGATTGCCTGCGTTAAAACATATCATTAGAGATGTTTGATACAATCTAAATAACATACGATTACTGCTGCCCATGCGATTGACCCTGGTGTGACTTGTTGAAAATTCCACTTCCGAGCATTAGTCTTTGATCCACCACAAGGCTCTTGATGAAGCGAGGTGATGCCGTGCAGCGAGGCTCTCAAAATCTAGGTAGATCATTATAAGTAGGGTACACAACAGAACTGTGTGAGCAAGTGATAGCGCACCTTAGCAAAGAGTATCCAATTGCCGAAAACAGTCTTGAGGGTCGCGTCTTCTTGCTGACCTGGGAACAAGAGAGGCGGGAATATCTTATAAGCCTGGGTCCTGCCAGTCACTCCAAGCATCTTTTGGATTTCGACAATGCTGGCTCTGTCGTAACTGGGATTGGCAAAGTACTTTGTGGGAAGGTCAAATATATCTCCAGTGACACCACGTAATTTTTTGATTTCATTAGAACGAGCGTCACTGATGCACTTGTTTACCTGTAACAGTTATAGAATATATCAGATGATAGCTAGAACAGAACGAAATGTATGACGTACAAGGTCCTTGAAGTATACACTTTGCATGGCTCGATGGACGTGTTCTGGGAAATGAGCATATAGCTCATCTAGGAAAGCAGATTCTTGAGTCGAAGCAGTCTTGTAACGGT
This sequence comes from Suillus sp. MG131, assembly GCA_003313855.1. NCBI lineage: Eukaryota > Fungi > Basidiomycota > Agaricomycetes > Boletales > Suillaceae > Suillus > Suillus sp. MG131. The sequence continues at coordinate 9,266 of QLOO01001271.1, read as the reverse complement.
CAGGGCTATTAAAGGGCGTAGGTGAATCCGGGCACTTCTTAGTGAGAAGGTCGCTGTCCGGAAACATCTCCACTGTCATGCCGTACTTACGAGCATACAGTGAGATGGTCTGCTCATGCGCAACGAGTTCATCAGGCACTTCTACACGCCGTTTCCGTTTGGGCTTCTCAGCGAGGAGAAGCTTGTTGTTCTCCTTCAGGTGACGATTTTCTTCATTCAGACGCTGAACTTCAAGTTGCAGGCTTTTAAGCGCCTGTATTGAGGAGAACATATTGAGTTAGATCTAGTTAACCGTAATGGAATTAGTTGTCAATGCTACATACCTCCATGAACTCTCCTTTGGACGCATTGGGCCCTGGAATAGGGACCTGATTGATGTCGCCCTCATCAAAGTCATCATCTGAACTACTGTCTGACAACTGCGCTGAGAAATTAGACATTGCTCTACTAGATGTTTAGATGTTCAGCAGCAAGGTAGAGAAGGAGAAAATGGAGCGACACACTTTATATACAATTTGACACACTGCCTGGTATCTTGAGCCCACTAGACGTAACTCTGAATCTTCTTACATCTTTAGGAGTGATGGTGGTGGTTCGGTGCTGTGAGTAATAGCGATAAACTGCTGCGGGGCACGTAAAAAAGGGCATGACTGAAGACCACATGTTGATAGATAGCGGACATGAATTAAACTAGTCATTGCCTCCCTCGCAAGATATAAACTTTAAAATGGGGAACCTTAATATTACATGCACGTTGCAAGAGTGAATTACGAACCAGTTGATGGCCTGACCTTTAAGTAATTAAGAATTCCCCAGGATGATACACTCTTCGGCTTGTGGAAGGTCTGGTCGATGATGTTCATGGTTGATGGCCGGACCTTTCAGTAATCAGAATTCCCCAAGATGATAGACTCTTCGGCTTGTACTGACCTTTGAGTAATTAAGAATTCCCTAGGACGATAAACTCCCCAGCTCATGGAAGGTCTGGTTGATGATGGTCTTGATTGATGGCCTGACCATTGAGTAATTAAGAATTCCCCAGGACGATAAACTCTTCGGCTTGTACTGACCTTTGAGTAATTAAGAACTCCCCAGGACGATAAACTCTTCGGCTTGTGGAAGGTCTGGTCGATGATGTTCCTGATTGATGGCTGGACCATTGAGTAATTAAGAATTCCCCAGGACGATAAACTCTTCGGCTTGTGGAAGGTCTGGTCGATGATGTGCCTGATTGATGGCTGGACCATTGAGTATTAATAATTAAGAATTTCCCAGGACGATAAGCTCTTCGGCTTGTACTGACCTTTGAGTAATTAAGAATTCCCCAGGACGATACGCTCTTTGGCTTGTGGAAGGTCTGGTGTAGAAGGTGTAGGCAGAATATATGAAGTCTTGAAGGTATTCATGCATTGAAGCAGAGGGAAGTCGGTGGTGAGGAAAATGAGGTATGCCTTGAGGCCGAGGAAAGTTTGTGGAATGCGTGTGTTCAGAGGCAGTGGATGATATTGTGCACGTCTAATTCACCACAGAAATCCTGCTTCCAGTAATAGACTGTTAGTGAAACTGATATGTCACAAGTGAAGATAGTAGTAAGCGGCATACCAGTTATAAGGGGACGAAAACAAGGTACGGAATCAAATACGTACAACATGCCCTGCCTCAAGATGCAGCGTCTTCACACGAAGGAACATGTCCGTGTCAACAGTGTCGACAACAAGGTAATCATGGCTACCATCTGGCACCAGGAGAGCTCCACGGATGATCGACCTTACTGAGAAAAACTCAGCTTGTGCCCGGGGTCTTGCTCGAACACGAAAGATGTTGAGATGCTTGTCCTTTTGGATGCGCACACCAGTGGGAGCGTCAAAGGGGTGAATAAGAGCAAGGGAGAAGACTGTATCCTCCAGTGTACATTCAAAAACAAAGAGCAGGCGACCAAATATGATCTTGTCGGTTGTCTGGATAAACACACAATCGAAGCGTGGAGCACCAAAGAACTTGGGATTGCATCGAAGGTAGTCGGTGTGTTGGCGCCAATCTACAAATGACTCGTAGTTGACTTTTAAGAAATGGCACTCAGTAATCTGTCCCTCCATATCAGTATAGCAGAACACAGAGCCGAAATGAGCAATGGTCGAACCATATCAATTGCTTTGAGTTTGACCCGCTTTCCACCTGGTAGAGGGTGTTGAATAGCTAGTAAAAAGTTAGTCAAAAACTCATTGAGATTAATACGAAAGTTAGTAAATGCACTGTCATCTTTGTGAGCGTTCTCGACAGATTCAAAGGTCTGTGGAGCTTGTCTAGATCCAAGTTTTACGTGAGGCGAGTCATTTGAAACAACCAAATCATCCACCACAGAATTGCCTTCATCCAGTGCATCGTCAACATCTTGCAACCGATCCGTATACTCATCGAAGTCGGATATATTCCGACGAATGCTCTCAGCAACCACTTGCCAATGATTGATGCGAAGTATCTGTTAGCAGAATCTAAGATCAATGAATCAACAATAATTAGAATGAAGTGCATTACCTGTGGTGCGACATCTCTGAAGTTGGTGCGCATTAAATATGACTCTTTCAGCGACCCGTGCATCTTTTCATTTGGCTTTGTGTTGTAGTTACGCGTCGCTCCTTTAGCTTCGATATTGTCGAATATATGCACACTCATGTGCAATTTGGGGAAGTTCCAGTTCTTGTCGCTTTCATTGGCCGTTCTGGTTATATATTGCTATTATATGAACAAGCTTCATTAACAATCAAGTTTCAGGGGAAAGTTGAGAAAACATACCTGTAGATAGGTTGAGAATGCTTGCACTGCATGCCGGCCCGCACGGATAGTATCAGTTGTGTGAACCTCAAGCGCTGCATACATATCGACCTCAAGAAAGAGGCGGATACAGCGAAGTAAGAGATAACCGAGTGGACACTTGTCCTCGGTCACAATGGCATGTGCAGCATATATCACCATCTAAGAAAATAACCATCAGACTCAACTCACTAATAAGATGTTACAATAACATTGACGCCCTATCTTTTTCTCCTATCTTTGGACTTACGGCTGCGTTGCCTTGTAGTTATATCTCCGCTTCGGCGTTCTCCTTGCTATGATATCATAAAACATTCCAGTATGTTCTATCTCTTATCTCTTATCTCTGACATCATTGTACTATATTTGCTATCGTTCTATTCTTGTTATCATTTTCTTGATTTCCTTTTGTAGCAGTCTTATCTCTGACAAGCCTGCCCTTAACCTTGTACCAGTTCCCTATATATACCACTCATGTACCGTCTATAGTTCCTTACTTTAATCTACTTGGTTTAACCTGAAACCTGATCCCTTCTCTTGGGCTTCACAACCCTTGAGTCTGAACACTTGACTTCTACCTTAGAGCACTCCTCTTCGGTAGTCTGAACTCAAGCTTGAATCTTTGTATCTTTAGTTGGAAACTCCAACTAGACATACTCGATTCTTTGAACCTCTCTTGTTTGAGAGTAGAACACGCTTGACGACTGAAGGCTCTCTTTTGAGCTTCGTCAAGAGACCCATCCAAGTCGTAACAAAAGATTAAAGTCTTGAACCCCTCCTCGGTGCTTATCAAAGCAATCCACCATACCGACCCCTTGGAGAAGAAGATTTAATTGGGAGACAGATCCGCGAGACGTCCCAACAGAACCGAATACCGAATCATCAGAAAGCTCGTCCGAGGACGAATTCCCAGAAGAGAAACCACCGAGAAACCTATCAGCAAACCCTAGCATCAGAATGTCTTCCAAGACTGATAAACCAGAGATGAAGGCTGGACAACCCACGCACTTCGCTGGAGACACCAAAGATTCGAACAGATGGATGTATTCAGTATTCGCATATGTGGCTTTGAACGCCCATATCTATGACACCGACGAGAAGAAGATCATCTTAACCCTCTCCTACATGACTGAAGGCTCTGCCGCCTCTTGGGCCCAGAATTTCTACAGTACCGCTTTTGCCAAGACCCCTGCCGCATTTGGAACATGGACGGATTTTTGGACCAGTTTCCGTTCCTCATTCCTACCTGCAGATGAAGTGGTTACTGCTATGGCCAAGTTAGAAAACCTCGTCCAGAAAGATGATATTAGCGAATACATCGCTCAGTTCAAGACCCTTGCTGTCCAAGCTACCATAAAGCAAGATGTATCTTTGATTTACTTCTTCGAGAAAGGTCTCAAGAAAGGATTACGCAGGCAAATCTATGCCAAAGAAACCGTACCCTCTACCATTGACAAATGGTATGAAGCAGCAGTACAGCTAGACGCCAACTGGCGCAGAGGACTTGCCCTTGACAAGGCACAGAAGAACAACCATTACCAGAAAGTCCAACGACCTGCTCGTGATCCGAATGCCATGGAAGTAGACCGCCTCACAGATGCCGAGCGCTCTGAATATATGAGGAAAGGGCAATGCTTCCGATGTGGCAAGACTGGCCATCGCGCCAATGATCCTGCATTCCACCCCAAGAACAAAGGAAAGAACATTCGCCGCCAAGTTGACGAAGAAGATGATGACAACAATGAAGAAGAGCTCCGCCGCCTTGCTGAGGATTTTTAGAATGGAGGGCTGGATCGACGTCAGTACCTCTAGACCAAGTAATCAGACTGGTACGTAAAGTTGGAGAAAGAAAGGAAATGCGCATTCCGATTACCCTTCTCTCCACCCACCGTCTGAAAACCGTCGAAACCACAGCAGTCATAGACTCAGGAGCCTCAGGAACCTTTATTTCAGAAGACTTCGTCAAAGAACATGGAATCAAGACCCATCGATTGAAAGAACCCTTCCGTGTCAACAATGCCGATGGAACCAATTCCGGCAAAGGATGCATCACACACTACTGTGTCCTTAACGTGAAGGTAGACCAGCGAACCATGATGGGAAAGTTCAATGTTCATAAACTTGGGCGACGCGATTTGATCCTCTTTGGGATCCCCTGGCTAAAAGCCATGAACCCGGTAATCAACTGGGCAGATGAAACTCTGGAACTATCTAGTACAGAGAAATCCGAGAAGATCGAAAGACTTCTTGATGAAGCGCGTAGGAAGAATGGATTCCCCATTCTATTCCCGAAGAAAGTAGAACGTAAGTGGAAGGAATCTAAACTGAAGAAACCATCTCAGGAGATGTCGGGAACGTCCAAGAAAAAGACAAATGAGATGGCCATCTCAGCCTCTGTTCCTCCACAAGACGAACCGGAACAAGCAATCAAGAGTTCCCTGACCCCTGAAGAAAGGACTTCCCCTTCCATTACGGAACCTTTCAAAGCAACGATCGAAGAGATCGAAGATGAAGATGCACCTGGATTACTGCCTATCCCTGATGATGAAGATGATGAAATCTTTGACACTAAACATGACATCTGGATCAACCAACTGGAACAAGAAGAAAAGAATGAGAACTTTGCCCCTGCAGTCCTCAATCCAGTAGAATATGATCTTGAAGACGGAGAATTCCTAGTGGAGTATACTGATTCCGATGAATTACGAGTAATCGAGAATACCTCCATGGATACTCCTCTTACCAAAGATGGAACATCCCTTGCAGAACAAAAACCCACGGTTTCACCCCTGCCACGGCCTACCGAATATGTAAAGACCAGTAACAAAGCACAGCAACTTGCTCTTGCCGCCAATGCGGAGCAAAAGAAGAAGTCATTTGAAGAACTAGTTCCTGAGTATCTTCACGACTTCGCCGACGTATTTGCGAAAGACGGACTTAACCAACTACCACCTGAACGGCCTGGCATTGACCATTGTATTGAAACGAAACCTGGTTTTATTCCCAAGACATCGAAGATATATCCTCTTTCTGAGAAAGAACGGGAAGCAGTAAAGGCATTTATTGATGAAAACGTCCAGAAAGGATTCATTTCAGAATCGAAGTCTCCACAAGCCAGTGGATTCTTCTTTGTTGGAAAGAAAAGCGGTGACCTCAGACCTTGCCAAGACTATCGGTACATCAATGATTGGACAGTAAAGAACGCATATCCACTCCCTCTTCCTTTGTCACTCGTGGCACGCCTACACGGTGCAAAGTACTTCACGAAGATGGACGTTCGATCTGGCTATAACAATATCAGAATTCACCCTGATGACCGATGGAAGGCCGCTTTTACTACCGAATATGGGCTATACGAACCGAACGTTATGTTCTTTGGATTGTGCAACTCCCCAGCCACTTTCCAAGCCTATATGAACCGGACATTCCAACAAGAGATTAATGAAGGATGGCTCGTCATTTATATGGATGACATCCTAATATTCTCTAATGACCTGGACGAACATCATGCTAGAACACGGCGAGTACTAGAAAAGATCAGACAAGAACGACTTTTCTTGAAACCAGAAAAATGCACCTTTGATGCACAAGAAGTCGAATACCTTGGAATGATTATTAGACCTGGATGCGTAGCAATGGATACCGCGAAATTGGACGGAATCAAAGACTGGCCTCAGCCAACTACAGTCAAGGAAACACGTTCTTTCTTAGGGTTCTGCAACTTCTACCGAAACTTCATCCCTCATTACTCTGACATCGCCAGACCTCTGATTGACCTTACAAAGAAAGACAACGTTTTCTTTTGGTCAGAACCCTGTCAAGAAGCCTTCCTATCCTTGAAAGAATGTTTCCTCCGTCAACCGGTCCTACGTAACCCTGATCCAACTCGTCAATTTGCCGTAGCAACAGATGCATCTCTTGTAGCTACTGGAGCAGTACTCCTCCAGACTGATGAAAATGGCGTTTATCATCCTTGCGGATATCTCTCTCAATCCCTGAACCCCGCAGAACGCAACTATCAGATTTTTGATCGAGAACTCCTTGCGGTTATCCGAGCACTCACTGAATGGCGACATTATCTTGAAGGAAATCCACACCCAGTTATCATCTTTACCGACCATAAGAACCTCCTTTATTTCCGTACCGCTCAGAAACTCACCCGTCGCCAAGCTCGTTGGCAATTGGAATTATCCCGATACGATCTCGAACTTCATCATGTCGCTGGAACGAAACTCGCTGCCCCAGATGCACTTTCCCGAAGACCCGATCATGACTCAGGATCATCAGATAATGAAAACTCTATCCTCCTCCCTGATGACATGTTTGTCCGCCTTATTGACCAAGAGTTAATGACAACCTTGGCAAATCCTGATTCTTCTGACTCTGATCTGCTCTTTGAAACAGCACAGCAAGCCTTAGATGGCCTGTGCCTTCCACCTATGAAATCAGCTCTCACTGACTGGCGCATCACGAATAACCTCCTATATTACAAAAACCGAGCCTATGTCCGCCCCTCTGTTCGTCGTACCATCTTACAGGAATACCACGATCATCCTACTGCTGGTCATCCTGGACGGTTTAAAACAGAAGAACTCGTTAAACGCGATTTCTGGTGGCCAGGTATGGGAGCATTTATTCGACAATATGTTGATGGCTGTGCGCTGTGTCAACAGATGAAGACCGATACTCATCCTGTCTCCCCTCCCTTGACCCCTATTGATTCCACCGCCGTTCACCCTTTCACTCATCTATCAATGGATCTTATAGTTAAGCTGCCTGTTTCTGGGGGCTTCGATTCCATCTTGGTCGTGGTCGACCAAGGGCTTACGAAGGGGGTAATTCTCATACCTTGCAATGAAACCATTGATTCAGAAGGCATTGCCAAACTTTTCCTGAAACATGTCTACAAAAGATTCGGATTACATGAGAAAATCATCTCCGACCGTGGTCCCCAATTCATTTCCAAATTCTCAAAAGCTTTCGCTGATCTCTTGGGTTACAAGATCGCTGCATCCACAGCATATCATCCTCAGACTGATGGACAGACAGAACGACTTAACCAGGAACTTGAAACTTACCTCCGAATCTATTGCCGCTCTCACCCTGAAAACTGGGTCGAACATCTCCCCCTTGCCGAATTCGTCCACAATCACAGAAAACATGATTCCCGCAATGCCTCCCCATTCTTTCTCATGATGGGCTATGAACCCCGAGCCCTACCACATGTTCTCCCAGATTCCCCTGTCCCTGCCGCAAATGAAAGAGTCCAGAAGCTTCAGAAGATCAGAGAAGAAGCCATATCCTGCCATCGTATCGCCATGCAGCGAATGGCAGAACGCTCTCATGGGAAGAAATACACCCCATGGAAGATTGGTGATAAGGTTTGGTTATCTGGCAAAAATTTAACCACTCCGTTCCCATCAAAGAAGCTCGCCCCTAAACGATACGGACCCTTTACCATCACCGCAGTCCTATCTCCCATCACCTTCACCCTTGATCTTCCGAAACAGTGGAAAATTCATAACACGTTCCATGCTTCCGAGTTATCATCCTATCAAGAGACGGATATTCATGGTCCGAACTTCCATAATCCTCCCCCTGACCTTATCAACGAAGAAGAAGAATATGAAGTTGAAGCAATCCTTGCCCATAAAGGAACAGATAAGCGTAGGCGCTATCTAGTTTCCTGGAAAGGCTACTCTTCTGCCAGTAATGAATGGATACCCGAAGAAAACCTGGAAAATGCCGGACAGCTCTTGAAAGCGTATAAAAAGACTCACAAACTACGCTGATTCCCTTAAAATCCTACTCAGCTAACATGTCCAACGCCTTCTCCACAACCTCTTCCAACCGTAACTCCATCCCATCCACCCCTAATAGTGACGCGTACTTCACCCTTCTTGACCACGCCGACGACCAATCACTCCTTGAATCCGCTATCCTCTGCCCCCAACACGCCATCGAAATAGAGCGTATTCTTCTCACTAGAGATGCAGTCGCCACCGCCGTCGTTATCAACATCATCCGCAGCGCCTCCCTTATTGAACGGGTTGCCAGAAACATCGTTGATCCATCCCATAGTCAGACTATTATCCACTTGCAAAGACGTATTCGTACTCTTGCTAGTAACATCATCCCTGACACTATTCGCAACGACATCCTTGAGGCTATTCATATTGTTGCGGAAAGAACCGCTACTCAGATCGCTAGGCCTCCGTCTCCTCATATCGACCATTGTCTCAAAGTGCTTACTCCCGAACAAGAAGAACCTTTACCACGACTTCCTTCTTCAGCTCCGGTCCCAACCGTTGAGCATGCGCCTACTCCTTTTATTCCCCATGATGAGCCTGGTTCTCAGTCACTTCCTATATCTATATCGTCAGACGAGGAAGAATCGTCTCCAAACAGAGCAGTTAGAAGACGTCAGAAGCGAAAGTCCAAATCCCGCTCTGACT
>QLOO01001253.1:0-32435 GCA_003313855.1 Suillus sp. MG131 | reverse complement strand
GACGGCAAGGTGTGACATGTTTCACCTTCTCACCCCGAAAATTACCAAAGGAAGTAAAAAATTTCGCGTGCTGTAAAGTGCTTGAAAGCAATTGAGCTCTCGGATTGCCTCTGGATAAGGTCTCTCGTGCGAAATGAGTACGTCAGCTCCCTTTGACTGAGGACGCCTGTGCGTGGCAACTCTGCCACATGCCTTTTAAGGAAATTCATGGTGGCAGTGTCGACCGTAAGTCCATATTGTCCTTATCCAGTAATTTTGCGTGGATTGCGTCGGAGCAGGTTTCTCTATTTCCCTTTTACAGCACGCCCCACTTGAAACACCACGCTAGTTCAACGTGTTTCACAACGAGGCATTAGCTCTGCATCAACGGATGTAATATCACCACCTCGCAAGTCTTCCCGACATCGATGCGGCCTTGCAACTCGCAAGTTCGGAGTGTGGGCGCTTCGAAGCCTATCGACGCATACGAGTGGGCGTGAGCTGCCAGGAAGCACGAGCCTGAGGAAGCGGGGTCATCATGCTAGAAATGGAAAATGTGGTATTCAGCATTAGCGATTGTCCGGGACACTGCACCATGATGCGGACTAGGCTCCGCATCAACGTTTGGCATCACTTCTCAACGGTTTGACGGATCCTGTCCAAAGATGACACACCTCTTTGGTAATTCGAGCCAGACGCCACACGTGGCTCTTCAACGAATTGCAAGCAGACGCTTCAAGTTTAAGCCGACGGTCAACATCACTTAATAGTCCAAGACCGATGCTTCCAGGTCGTAGCAATTATAATGGATCCACGGGTGAAGACTTCACTTTGCGTGCTTAACTCCTGCCTTTAGGGGTTATGAGAGCAGGTCTCCATTCCCCGTCTCTTCATCTGTTGCGGCCACGGCGGTGACAAATTGGCTAGCTATTGATGGTACCTGCCAGTGTTTTATCTATGAATACCCGTCCGTGGTCCGGGAAAACCAGTGTCTGCGGCGCCCGGCGCTAAGCGTTCATCAACGGGTTGGATTGTGCTACACTCCGATAACACGGTCAACAGGGCCATCGCGACTTGAAGGAAGTGGAATAAAGTATAGTACAGTCCCAAAATTCCGCAGTGCAGTGCTTTCCGCTCCGTTTTCTCTTCATGACTGACGCCTTTGCTCTGGTAATCCGGGCATATTTATGAAGTCGATGTTTCTGAACAATTGCGTCGACGATAACAGACCGACCATTGGCCAACACATTAGAGTTCAAAAAGATCGCCTTTAGTTGCTGGTCTATGCATATTGACCGAGTTCGGTGAGGACACGGTGGCTCCGAATCATCAGTTGTCTCCAGTGACCATGCATCCAATTATGTTCAACTGTCATTCTAACCAGATATTACTGCAGCCTGAACCCTACCAGTGGTGTGAGTGCTTGAACTTTAAATGACATCGTATCAGGCAATACTATGACGACTTTGAGGAGTCCTTCATCAGCAGTGCCCTGCATATAAACTTTACCTCCCAGCCCATCGCCTTCAAACAAATGTGCTTGTTTTGCGAAGGATCAACGGACACTGTCAAATATATATTGCATCGGGCCAGTACTATCACAAATCAGACATAGGTGCACGTTATTCTCGAAATGCAATCAAAACACACTTAAAAAGGACAGTTTGAATCAGCTGTACGTCTCATATGGTGTACCTAGTATATTCATCAGTCAAGGTAGCGTTACAGATGAGTTATGGTGCTCACCTGAAAAGCGGACTGGCATCGCCCATATCCTCAAATTCGTATCCTCTATCGTCGGTAATGTTTTCCGCTAGACACTGCGCTTCCTTCTTTCTGTTCAGCCGATGATAGTCCCACATAGCGAAGAGGCTCATTACGATTCTGTTACAAATCGTGTTAGTATGTTGCAGTTCGGAAGGCTGACGAGACATACGCAAGAGAAAGGAATCCCATAACGGTGCCATGCCCGATGTGGAAACGTGGAGGATCGATATAAATGAAGGAGGAGCAAACACTAAGATACGCATGAACGTAGTACAGGACAATTTGTATTTATGATAACACGACGTACCCTCCAAAATTACTGATACCAATTACCATCGCTAGTACAACTCCACGCTTTAAGTCGCCTCCTGCATTCGAGCCTGCCCAAGCAATAATGACGGGGATGGTCGGATAATATCCCGCAGCGGCAAGACAAGCTCCAGCGTAGGACGGGCCGGCTTTCACGCTGGTATATAGCAAGATGTACCCCACAAGAGACACGAGTGCACAGCCAATGATGTACGGGCCGCGCAGATTATGCTTGTCTGAATAGATGCCAACTGTGACTGTTGCAATAGCGCCGGCAACAAATGGCGGGACTGAGAGTAGCTGGGCATTTGCAGCGGAGTAGCCAAGCTCATTGATGATGGTTGGCGAAAAGAGGGCAATGGCATAACCAGGGACGAGCATCCTGATGATGATCTTAAATCATGCATGTGAGATGACAGGAGGATCGAGTACCCCAAATGAATGAGAATTTGAACGTAGGTCTTGTAATCTTTTATGGCTTGCCGGACGAATTTGGCATCAAAGCGAGGGGAAAGTTGATTTGCGTCCTGTTTGACCATATTCATGATATAGAGTCTCTCTGGCTCGGTCAAAAAATTGCCCGTTTCAGGATACTAAGTAGTGTAAATCAGCAGGTGAAAGGCTAATCATAACCGTGAAACTCGCATCTTGCATATAGAAAAAAGAGGGGGTTGCGACGAGAACAGTGGCTAATCAAAGTCGAAGATGAGCATCCGAATCGCCTCATATTTGGCACTACTGACCAATCCCTTCCAAGCAAAACTAGCAAAGATCATAAATTAGTAGAGTCCTGGTTCAATAACATGCAAACGTACAATCCATTGCCAACCATGCAATCTTCCGACTCTGATTGGTGCATCAGTGACTGCTGACAAGGTAAGTAACCTGCTTACCCTTCCATCCGCTCAATACCATACCTGGATGCATCAAAAAGAAGGTCAATGACATATTGATGGGAAAAAAAAGTGACTTACGCAAGGAGCCCGCCGAAGGCGCCTACCATCAAAGAGAAACTTAAAAAAAGACTGATTCCAACGTCAATCGAAATATTGCATACCTGCGACTGATGCCGCGGAGAAGAATATAGCAATGCGTTTTGACCGTTCAGAACGTGGATACCAAAGGCAGATGTAGTAATTTACTCCAGGAAATAATCCTGCTTCTGTCACACCGAGGAACGCTCGGGCTCTGCCATCATGTTGTTATGGTGCCACCTCCGCTACATAGATACACCTCACGCACACAATGAGAGATTGGTAAGATTTGACGAGGCACATAAGGGTCGTCACAATACCCCACGCGACCATGATAGACGGTACTGGATCAATATTAGTAGCGAGAAAATCAAGGCAAAGGTGAACGCACTCCAGCGCGATGGTCTGAATAGCTTGAGCGCGATGTTCCTGTCCAGACACTGAACACAGACTCGCTACTTTGATGTCATACATACGATGGTACCTCAGCAAGACTGTACGGAATCTAGAGCAAGTCAGAACTTGATGAGACATGGACGATACGCGACGCACAAAAAAGATGGCCGCTGCGATGTTGTACCTGAAACCGGTTAAGTTCAAGTCTGTGGCCATTCCAGCAACCCTCGCGTTTCCTGGTGAGAGTCTTAGCCAGCGTTTGATAAGAAGTATACGGTAGATAACTTACCAATATTGACCCGGTCTCTAATGTAGCGTGTAATGTGGAGCAACATCAAACAGTACAGGCATACTCACAAGTACGACATGAGGTAAAATACCGTCACGAAAGGTAACAGGTGCCAATCGATCTTGCGCAAAATACGCGCTCGTTCTCTCGGATTTAGAACACCCTGGTTTTCAGATTTGGACTCAATGCTATCGTTGCGCAACGAGCCCATGGTGTCCTAGGATTCGAAGGAGAGACTGCTTGGATGAGCGTCCGAGTCTTGCGATCGTCCAGAGATAGCGAGTATTATAGTAAGTGCCACGTCGATATCAGAAATGTCCTGAGCGGTTACAGTGTGGAGACAAGTCAGGCCCATTAAACCAATACCCCGGACGCGTAGGATATTTTATATGAATTCAGGCAATCAAGCTGACCCAGTGCGGTGATACCTTGGCCATGTGGTTGTATACCTACTCACGCAAAAGGCCAGAGCGCTCCACAACATTTCGCAGCCCCTGAAAGTACATTTGAAAGGAAATCTAGAGCGTTCAAACCCTCTAACAGGCCCGAGGCTAGTAAGGCTGCAGTACCTCGCACTAACGGCATTGTACTCTTATGGCAGAATATGTCACGTGCCCACTTCCGCTGCACACTGTGATGGCAGTGTGATCTTTGAGCTGGCGTGTAAAGTGAACCTTGAATGGTATCAGCATCGGGCAATACTATAGTGTGTTCAATACAAGTTTGAGGAGTCCTTCATCAGCGGTGCCCTGCATATAAATTCACCTTCCAACCTATCGCCTTCAAAGGGATGCACTTACTTTGCCAAGTGTCAACCGACAATGACAAATATATATTGCATTGCGCCAGTACTATTGCAAATGAGACGTAGGTGCACATCGTTCTCGAAATACAATTAAAACACGCTTAAAAAGGACAGTCTGAATCAGCTGTATGTCTCATATGGTGTACCTTGCATATTCATCAGTAAGATAGCGTTGCAGATGAGTTATGATGCTCACCTGAAAAGCGGACTGGCATCGCCCATATCCTCAAATTCGTATCCTCTATCGTCGGTAATGTTTTCCGCTAGACACTGCGCTTCCTTCTTTCTGTTCAGTCGATTATAGTCCCACATAGCGAAGATGCTCATTACGATTCTATTGCAAATAGTGTGAGCATGTTGCAGTTCGGAAGGCCGAGGAGACATACGAAAGAGAAAGGAATCCCATGATAGTGCCATGCCCGATGTGGAAACGTGGAGGATCGATGTAAATGAAGGAGGAGCAAACACTAAAACAGGCATGAGCGGTCAGAACAATTTGTATTTATGAGAACACGACGTACCCTCCAAGGTTACTAATACCAATGACCATCGCTAGTACAACTCCACGCTTTAAGTCGCCTCCTGCATTCGAGCCTGCCCAAGCAAGAATGACGGGGACAGTTGGAAAGGTTCCCGCAGCGCCCAGACAAGCTCCAGCGTATGACGGGCCGGCTTTTACGCTGGTATATAGCAAGATGTATCCCACAAGAGACACAAGCGCACCGCCAATAATGTACGGTCCACGAAGATTGTGCTTGTCCGAATAAATGCCAACTGTGACTGTTGCAATAGCGCCGGCAACAAATGGCGGGACTGAGAGTAGCTGAGCATTCGCAGCGGAGTAGCCAAGTTCATTGATGATGGTTGGCGAGAAGAGGGCAATGGCATAACCAGGGACAAGTAACCTGATAGTGATCTCAGATCATACATGCAAGATGACAGGAGGACTGAGTACCCCATATAAATGAGAATTTGCACATAGGTCTTGTAATCCTTTATGGCTTGCCAGATGAATTGTGTGTCGAAACGAGAGGAAAGATGATTCGAATCCTGTTTGAGCACATCTATGATGTATAATCTCTCTGGCTCGGTCAAAAATTTGGCCGTTTCAGGATACTAAACAGTCTAGGATCAACATGTGAAAAGATGTGAAAGGCCCAACATAATTGCGAACTTACATCTTGCATATAGAAAAAAGAGAAAAGCGCGACAAGAACAGTGGCTTATTGAAATCCAAGATAAGCATCTGAATCGCCTCAGATCTGGCACTACTGACCAATGCCTTCCAAGCAGAACTAACAGAGAACATAAATTAGTAAGTCTCGGATTGAAGCTTTGCAAACATACTATCCATTGCCAACCACGCAATCCTCCAATTCTGATCGGCGAATTAGTGATGGCTGACAAGGAAAGCAACTTGCTTACCCATCCATCCGTTCAATACCATACCTGTATGTACATGAAGGTCAACAGCGAGTTGAAAAGGAAACAACGCAACTCACGCAAGGAGTCCACCGAAGGCGACTATAATTAACGAGAAGTTTAAACAGATAGATTCTGAAGCATTTAAAAATGTTCCATACCTGCGACTGATGCTGCAGAGAAGAATATAGCAATTCGTTTGGATCGTTCAGAACGTGGATACCAAAGGCAGATGTAGTAATTTACTCCTGGATATAATCCTGCTTCTGTTAAACCGAGAAACGCTCGGGCTCTGCCATTATAATGTTATGGTATCCGTCTCCATTATGCAGATACACTTGACGCACATAACAAGAGATTGGTATGATTTGACGAGACACATAAGAGTCATCACAATACCCCACGCGACCATGATAGACGGTACTGGATCAATGGTGAGTGGCGAGGCAAAATAAGGCAGAGGTGAGCGTACTCCAGCGCGATGGTCTGAATAGCTTGAGCGCGATGTTCCTGTACAGACACTGAGCACAGACTCGCTACTTTGATGTCATACATACGATGGGACCTCAGCAAGGCTGTACGGAATCTAGAGCAAGTCAGTACGTGATGGGATGTGGGTGATATACCACGCACAAAAAAGACGGCCGCAGCGATGTTGTACCTGAAGCCAGTCAAGTTCAGGCTTGCGGACATTCCGGCAACCGTCGCGTTTCCTGGTGGTCGACTCAGCTGGTGATCGACAGTGAATATTCCAACCCACCAATATTGGCCCGGTCTCTGATTGAGGCAATGTGAAACGTGAAGCAGCATTAGGCATTTTATACATACGGCAAACTCACAAGAACGACAACAAGAAAAACACCGTCACGAAAGGTAACAGGTGCCAATCGATCTTGCACAAGATCCGTGCTCGTTCTCTCGGATTTAGAGCAATCCCCTTTTCGGAGTTCAGCTTGATATCATCGTCGTGTAACGAGCCCATGATGTCAGGCTGGGTGACAGTACAGTTTGAAAGGTGGTTGGATGCCAAGCGTCTTGTCCATCTTGTCGTCAAGAGATAGCAGGTATTATATCATATATGTCCTAAGCGCTAGTGGCCCGGTCACCGACAATTTTGAAATTAACACCCCGGACGAATCTGCAGATGCGGCCAATCAAGTGTAGTGGGGCACACCAGTGGTACTAATTTTACTACTAGAAAGGCTTCCTAGAGCGCACCATCCACTAGCATAGGCAACTTGAACATTTCGCCCCTGAGGGTGCATTCGAAATGGAAATTAGAACATTCT
This sequence comes from Suillus sp. MG131, assembly GCA_003313855.1. Taxonomy (NCBI): domain Eukaryota; kingdom Fungi; phylum Basidiomycota; class Agaricomycetes; order Boletales; family Suillaceae; genus Suillus; species Suillus sp. MG131. The sequence continues at coordinate 25,205 of QLOO01001253.1, read as the reverse complement.
AACCTAGTGAGGCCTAGTTCAACAGGACATCAAAATGTTCATATGTCCATGTCACCCACCACATGACACAGTACTGCGCTCGTATTTTCGGAACTTGAAGCAAATGGAACATGCTGAATTGATATTGATGGAGCACTGATTTATTTGTGTCATCCAATTTTTTACCAAACATGCTTTGATCATCAAAGGATCAATTCAATTTTAGATGAGAGATTGATAGAACGCCTACCGTTCATAGGTTTAGATCGCTACCATCATGATCTATTCTGCTAGCTATTCGGAGCAAATATCAGAGCGGATGTTAAGACGAATGTAACTTGGACGAGCGCATGAGATTCGGCGGTAAGAGATACTTGGATACAACCTTGCAGTGAAAACACAGAACAATATGGCAAAGCGCATGGGCATCGTGAAAATGTTGCGCCACTGCTGCGAGCGATGTTCCAAGCTTGAGTACTATGAACAGTAGTACTAGTACATACTACTAAGCAAATACAACTCACTTGCCGCTAGCCATATGCCCTGGAGCCCGCATGGTCCATATATCAGCACCTCAGAGGACCTCATATAATGAATACAAGCTCACTCGGTGCCCGATGTTTTGAACCACACCACTGAAAGCCAAATTATAGTGCGTTCTAGATTCCAGACTTTAGCTGTCTGAATTCTGAAATGAAACGAAATTTCACCACTGAAGCATACAATATAGTGCGATTATGCCTGCAAGCACGAACGAGTTTCTCATTTCTAGTACTAGCCAACGCGCACCTCGACCTTGAAAGCGACAGCAAACAAAATTTCATGGGAGACCTAGAAAACGAAGAAAGGTTACACCATGACTGCGTCTTAAGGTGGCTCTGATGGCCGCGACTGCGCAGTCACTCATTTGTGAGAGTAATATCACATTGTAAATGAATTGCACTGTTTGAATCAAGTTTGAGAGCACCGCAGCAGCGGTCGCGGCAGTTGCCACAGCAGTGGCGCAGCATTTTCCATGCCGCGTGCAACACATCACGTGAATTCTCCAAGACATTCAATAATGCCTTCGGGCACCACGGGGGATTGAATGAAAGAAAATGTTCGGTACGTCAGAAAATCCTACGTCTGAATTGTTAGTTAATATTTTTGGAGAAGCTGTCCAGACTCCATAGCGCAAGTAGCACAGTATGAGTACTGAGATTGCCGTCTCTCATATTTGGCGTAGCCTCATTGGCAGTAAGCTGTCGCTCAAGGTGTTTTGAAATTGAAGACCTCCCGCTTCCAGAATCTTTATACTCAAGGATCGAGTTTAACCTCAGGGCTGTCTGCGTCTTTGTACGCAGTATTGGTGCCAGCGCCGAACCTTACCCTGCGATCCAGTCAAAGTGGAACTAATCCCTCGTCCGGATGCTCCAAACCCTAATGCCCTCATCCTCCGGTCCAACTCATGCATTGTCCACTTCTTGCTTCCGATGTTTAAAGCACTCGAAGCCCTACCCCTTCGTCACTATGAGCCTGTGTTCCGCAATCTTACTCGCACGGACAGTAAACAAAAGAGGAACTACTCGAGCATGGTTTACCGAAATGTTGTGACCGTCCGCCTGCAGAATGTTTCAGACATTACACCTTGTTTATTGAGGCATTTCCGGACACTTTCTGCGTGGTGCTCGGTGGTCGTAATATTCCCATTTTTCCCTGTGCCTTCCGGGGAGTATCTGTTGGTGTCTAGGATGCGAAAATATTTCGTGGGCGCAGCTCCAGTACCTACCACTGCAACGCTCATCTCACCGTCACCTGAATCGGTTACAGGAGTTGGCCCAGAAAGAATAATTCATACCGCAACAATCAATCACCCCTGCTTTCCCCGATGATTATTCGATCAACTTAACTTGAACCAAGACCTCTGGAATACTTTTTGAAACATTACCAGGGATGACAATGGGCAGTTGTTCGTGTCAAACTAGATTGAGAGCGCTCGCAAACAGCTTGCGAATGAGCGGCAATGGTAGCATAGAGTAATCTATACAACATTTTGTGCAAGCACTAGGTCTTAACCCATGGTGCATCCGATTAATTATCTACAATACACCCGACCAGCTGTAGAAATTTGTAGTGTGAGCGCTTGAATCTCAACTGCATTGTATCAGGCAAATTCATTGCGTGTTCAATATACAACTCCGAACTCTCCAGCAGCTACTATCAACCCATCATTTCTGCTAGACGCCTGTTCCCAGCATATAAACTCCTACTACCAACCGGGTTTCTGGCAAGTCACTTTCAAATTGAATCGTTCACATTCAGAACTGTAACACAGCCCACGCCGGATCATGGTGCATAATGCTGCTCGAGACCTGTCCAACACTGGTAGTCTCTCCCGCAAAATGGTTCCCGAAGTATTGCTTTTGACCCTTCAACAAGAAGTTTGTGCACTAGAAAATAGAAAGAAGGAGCTGTTGGCCCGCCTTGAAGAAACGAACGCATCGCTTGTTGAAGTCCAAACACTCTTGACAAGAAAAACGTCGCAAGCACATGCAGTTCAAAATCTTCTTGCGCCCGTATCTCGCCTTCCAGACGAGGTCCTGTTGGCTATATTCGAAGAAGCTGTACGAAGCCAGGATCAAGGACAAGTCACACGGACGGAGATTGCCATATCATACACTTCGCATCACTGGAGACAGGTTGCGGTCAATGCTCCTCGGCTGTGGAACAATCTCTGTATCAGAGCAGAGGTTCCTGTCACCATGTTACAAATCTACCTTTCTCGCTCCTCGAACATCCCTCTTACCATTGAGTTCCGTGAACGCGAAACTGCTTGGCCCGGTGCCGATAAACGCAGCATGGCACATTTAGGCTCTGCTCTTGATGCCATGTGGCCTTCGGTCCCTCGTTGGCGACGTATCGTCGTTCTACACAGATCTTACCCGTACTTTACGCACGTCTTTCGAGAACTTCGGAAGGCAGCCCCCTTGAAGATGCTTCAGAGCATCTCTATGAGATCACCAGGTGTATGTGGACCATGTCCATTGTTGCTTGGCGACTCGGCACCAGCTTTGGAATCACTTGAAGTTGAGGACATGCCCCTTCCACCCCCAGTCACGCAGACTTTTGATGCTGCCCGCTACAGCGTTGCAGGACTGACCACGTTGCGGTTGCGGGTGCATGGGATGGGAGTTGGAAGTTCCCATGCAGCAACCGACCCCTCTGCATTTAGAGCATTGATAGGCTCAGCCCCGATGTTAAGCACCCTCGAAATCTATGGACAACCCATAAACTTTGGCCAGGAGAGAGTCACTGAAGAAGACGTCCTTCCCCTGGAGATTCCTCGCCTCCGCACCCTGGTCCTTCGTCCGGGCACGCAGTATCCTCGCGATTTGCGCCACTTTATCTCGGTAATCAAAGCACCAACTCTCCGTCAATTTGAGCTAGTCTATCCTGACAACGCTCCGCCTGGACAAGATGTATCTGATCTTCTATTTGACCCTTCTCCATTAGCCAGATTTCCTTGTGTGGAAACTGTGCGTCTTAATAATGCGGTTCATGCGGACACTGTTGCGGCATTTATGAATGCGTTTCCGGTCGCGGCTCGCATTACACTCGGTAGTCCGGATGCTGGTTGCCTTTTTGAAAACCAAGCTTCCAGTAGCACGCGCAGCCCGTGGACCTCCTCACACATTCAGCATCTCACTGTCATTTCTCCACTTCACAACACATTGCTACAGATGTACGAGTGGCTTCTCAGTGTGGCTAGCCAGGGCCATCGATTGCCAATAATAACATTAGAAGGGCCCATCCGTAGTATCGACTGCCCTGAATTTCTTACACAATGGTCGAAACTTGCCAGCTGCACGGAAGTGCGGCTGTGCGGCGTTGACCTCTCCTTGTCGGGGTAGGTCCGCATCGAATGACTAATCGAAGGTATGCAAGTGCCTTGTCCTTCCAGTGACATTAATCATCTACACATCTATTTGTAGCCTGTTCCACAAGTCGTGACCTTACGTTTTGAATATATAATTGCTGCAACTCCCTTCCAGGCTTGAGTGTGCAAGATTTGAGCATTGAATGTACTTACTAATCATCCCTCTCATGTCCAGTCATTGTGTTTTCGTTTCATGGACTCCTTTACACGCCCACTTTGACACTCTAGGTAATCATGTCCATCGTGAGATTCCGCAATACTTGGACAGACTGAAAACTCGTGTTTTTCATAGAAAGTCTCTGCCAACCACCTGTCGAGGGGCTGCGGATGCGAGTCTAGTCAAGGTGATCGTGTCATTTGTTCCACCGGACAGACCCAGCATGTTAACACGAGTTCCGCCGCAAGAATGAGAATGAAAGCCACGAGTAAGGCCTGTGCATGTGGACTTTCAGTGACACGCGAAGACACTCGCGTAATTTCTATTTTTCCGGGCAGGCTGGGATAAAAGGTTCCAATGATGGCAAGAAGGTGGACGATTCAGAAGAACAAAAGGTGAGCTCCCTCGATCATCGTACTTGTTGTGGTTGCTCTCGGTACTAAATGGGCATTGGTTTCAGTCAGTATGCCTGACAACGACCCGTCGCGCTCTTTTAGCGTGCCAAGGCCTCCGCAGAGATCTTGCCAACTCGGTGTTGACAAAGAACTCTTTCAAGTGCTGCAATCAGAGGCAGCGCACCTTGAAAGGAAGGAGGTAGAACTTGCGTCGCAAATCAGGGCACTCTCGGAGGCTTTGACTTCCGTTCGTAGTACGCTGTCCACAATACGCGTTCGAGCGAGCGAGTGCGCAAGGCGCATTTCTCCAGCTGCTCGCCTGCCCGATGAAACTTTGCTCATAATTTTCGAGGAAGCAGTTTTGAGCCAGGATGTGCACTCACGGACAAGGGTTGAAAGTGTGATATCGTGCGTGTCGCATCGCTGGCGAAGGATAGCTCTACATACACCCCGGCTATGGACACGGGTCTGTGTAACCCCTGACACGGACGAGCGTGATATGCAGCTACACCTCTTGCGATCCGCTGCTCTTACTCTTGATGTGGAAGTCTGGGGATGGTGGGATTATCGAGATTCTTTCACCAGGCCTCATCACTTCGAACATACCCTAGCCGCAGTCCTCCCGTCCGCGTCTCGCTGGCGTCGCATAAAAATTGGCGCTTCCTGCGACGCCCTTCTCACGAGTCTTTCCTTTATTCTGCGTACCGTGGGGCCTTTGGACGCACTTCAGCAAGTTACCTTCAAAGCCCAACAGCCCGGGCAGATATGTCCTACGACTCTCCTCATGGGAAAATCAGCACCCAACCTCCGGTCCATTGATGTCGAAAACATTGTTCTTACAGCGCGCTCCCCATGTTTACACAATCACGATTTCGACTGCTTCATTGGTGTAACCCATCTTACTCTTAGACTCCATGAAGGAGACGCGAGGGCTCTAAAAACGACAACGGAACTCCAAGGCTTCCATGCATTGCTTTTGCGGATGCCCAATTTAGTTTCCCTTTCTCTCTTTGGAGAACTTGTTTGTGTCAAATCAGCCACAAGCCTCGAGAACGAGGGTAGCATCACGTTGCCCCGTTTACAAACCTTGATTCTTCATCCTAATACTGTCCGGCCTCGCTACCTGCGGAACCTCATGGCAATGGTCATTGCACCAGATCTACGGCACTTTGAGCTTGTCTACCCAGATAGCTTTACTCAAGGCCAGGACATCTCCGATCTACTTCTCGAAAAGGGATGTGAACAGCCTACACCCAGATTCCCTCTGGTCGAACGTCTCGTATTAAACAATGCCGCCAATGTAACTTCGGCTGCCACGTTCATCCAGGCCTTCCCAGGAGTAGATCAGCTGACCATTTCTGGTGCTGACGTTGGGATTTTCAATCTGCCAACTTGGGAAGTGACAGGAGGGAGTTGGAGAACTATCATAAGACTAACGTTACGGCCTTCCCAACGGGATCGCCTGAACACAGTGGTGGATTGGCTGGATGTCGTAACTAGCAATGGCGAACTTCAAGCACCGTTGGTCCAGGGGCCAATAACCGACTGTCCCATCATGTTGCGCCTCTATGAGGAGCTCAAGCGATATACTCAAATCGAACTACTTAACATGGACTCAAAATAGCTCTGAATAGCCCGAGGAGATAAGTATACATAAGCTATTTACTGGTGTATGTGCAAGAATGCGTTTCTTTTGGGTACATATGCGAACAAAGTATCGTACTTCGTTATCTAATTTTGTGAACAGGAGAAGTATGCAGCAACGCAAAGTAAACTTTGAAATCATGATGTGACGTGAATGAATCGTTATATGATGTCGTAAATCATTTCTTTTTTTCAGGACTTCCCGGGAGTTTGGCAGCAATCCTCATAGCAAAGACACTCATGGCGACGAGAACGGCATACACAGCGTAACCGCCCATGAGCTTGTGTTGGACGGAGTACGCAAACATGGACGTAGACGCGGCGGGGCCAATGGCTCGAACGATGGATGCTGTCATTTGCGCAAGACCATTAGTAGCTCCTAAGGATCGCTTGTTTGGAGCTGCTGCGGTAATGAACATCAGTATACAACCTGCAAATTAAATTAGCTACAATAGATAAAAGACCATGCAAGACCAGCGTACCGAACGACATATCCATAAAAACGCCCAGTAGCAACGAACAGGTGAGTAAAAACCAGACGAGCCAATTGATTCCGTATTGGCGTGCAACAACATTGGTGATCGGGAATAGGGCGAAGATAGGAATAAAACATGTTTCGCAAAACATGAAAACGGTCTTGGAACCAAATTTGTCTACCAATGGTGCAAAAATCATTGTCTGCAAGACACCATTGACAACGCCGAACGCTCCCATCCACAGACCGATGGTGATAGGATCAAATCCGAGCCCCCCTAGTTCGATCGGAGTCGAATAAAAGAGAGGCTGAAGTGCATACATGATAATTTCTAGAGTGGCAATGCAGCCATAGTTGGCGATAGGGATCAGTACGGATGGCACAAATAGCGACCGCATTGGCACAGGTGAGCTCTCGACAACATTTTCGGGGATGTTGAGGGCCTCGCCATCGAGAGTAGACATAGATTTCTCTTGCGTTCGTTGTCTGGGCAGAGTCTGAAGAGTCATCAGTCAAGATCTCGCCGGTGTACGCACTCTCTAACCTCTTTTAAGAAGAATAGAATCATCAGGAAACATGTGACCGCGAATGCTGCAGCAACAGCACTAGGCAGGAAGTATGGAAACTGTAACCAAAATGCACCAGGGAATATATGAGGAAAATGTTGTTGAGGGTGTTCTAGAGCTCCGCCGATCACGGGACTTCCAAAAAGTACGTCACCCCTATACAGAATACGAGGAAAGGTACATACCCAAGAGTGGCACCCAAGGACCACGCAATAGGCATCAGGGAGAAGCCTTGCGCCATATTGGTGGAGTCAGTGAGTTCGCCCATCATGCTCTTCATCACTCCAATGTTACCATTCAAGGCGCCAGTGATGCAACGACTATACTCACTCAGAAGGCAAAATCGATTGCAAAAATTGCTCCTCACCTAAAAATTAGCCCCAATAGTGTCCTGGATAACCCAAAACAAAGCATTGACAGAGAGAGCCCAAAGATTCCTAACAAAAGAACAGGTTTACGCCCAATGCGATCCGAAGTACGGCTCCATTGCAAGATGGTAAGTGCCTGAGTGGCGAAAAAGAGAGACTCCTATCATGGATTTAGTAAAGTTGTAACGCGGAAATGCTATGACAGGCGCAACTTACGATCAGCCCCGCATAATACCCTGTATGATCAAAAAGTATATCAATACTTGTTACGTGTATCAGAAGGTTGTTACCCACCAACTTTCCGCTCATCGCCGCCAGTGATGTCCAACTCACTGACAAGCTATATGTAATATTGAAAAGCGTGATTTTGACGTGCAAAACGACACTGACCTGATTGATGTAGGGATAGATAGATTGAGAAGCAATTGGCTCAACCAGCAGTGCCAGCAACAAAATTGCAATCTGAAGCTTTGGCAAAGGGGTAGCCTTCTTCTGGCCTCGCCGTCCTGCGTCGAGAAGAGCGGTATGCTCATTGACAACGATGTCAGAATCTGAAGGTCCTGCAGAAGAAGACATCCTCGACAGTGACAGGCAAGGTGAAAAAACTTGGCTGACGACCCCACTTATATATACGCCGGCTACTGAATTGGCCAGAAGGTAAACAAAGAAGTCAGCCTGTCTATCAGCCTGTATCCGCTGGGAGATCTGCATAATCGGGACGGCGTTCCCAACTTCCCATTCACGAATGTGGAGTGGGTCTAGATTTTTAAAACTCCATCGCAAGTTAAGTCAAACAATTTACATTAAAAGATGTCGTTGAACGTTACATCAATGGTTATAGGCTTAAACCCCTGTCACTGGATCTTCATTGAACCTGCAACAGTTGGATTTTAGATTACATATCAAATAAGGATAATAAACATAAGTCAGAAAGAAGTGTATAATCAATGCCGCAGCTAAGCAACAGCTTCTAGTTGATATTTGTAATGTGATTCTCATCCGCAAGCTACTAGTGAGAAATAGAAGGATGGGAGCTCACGTCGGTGGCCTGAGCATCGGCTAGCAACAAAGACGTAATTAGCATCGAGTCATTATAGCATCAATGATAAGATATCAGGAGGGGGTGCCCGAAAGAATTGAGCTGTGGCGGGCCCTTTCGGCAGTGATAATACGAAGACCGTCGTGATAATACATCATATCTAAGGTAATGGGTCAGATAAGGCTCACCATTATGATATCGCGAAGCACGCAATCAGAGCATGCGAACGGCTGGACCGCCATCAGCATTCAGCCCTGAAATGAAGTTGCATCAGATACGAATTCATTAAAGGCGAGACCATTGAGACTCAGAACATAAAAACAGCCGGGAATTTACATCAATAACCCAGTAGGGCATCAGGCGGTAATTCCTTTTTGACATCCCTGCAACATGATATAACCAGTAGTGCTTACCTTAGAATCGAATCCGGCTTGATGAAGATACGCTCCTGGTCCTGGAGAGTGAGGGTGAGATAGGCTTCAAAGAAACGACACAGAAGAGTAATGGATCAGTGGATTGACAGAAAATTAAAAGCATTGAGCCTATAGAAGGCACTCAGATACTCTAGTTTGAATGAAATGTTTCATCGTGCAAAGATAAACCAATGTGTCACAAAAGTAATCCACCACCTACCTAGCGCCCGGCTCGGAACGAATGTCTTGATGCGGCTTCATTATCGCGGAAAACGAGAGTCCTACGAAATGATTGAGTAATAGGTACAGATGAAGCGCTGATGATGATGGTCAGGGTAACTATGACAAGAAGGACACATAGTGTCTCATGACACTCGCCATGAAGTGGAAAATATCATCGCAAAAGAGGGGAGTTTAAACATAGTTCATAATCACTAACCTGCACATCGGTTAACTACACCCCGCAATGATTACACCGTGAGCGGGTCGAAAGGTGTGGTGAGGTCGACGGAAGTGAAAAAAAAAACATAATAATCAAGCAGTGTTGAACGTCGATTCCAAATTTTCAATTGATTGGTTTAGGGCAGGCTAATAAGCATTTTAATTTCATACGGCAATTCCCGGCAATAGTTAGACGGATTATCAACTGAGGGCCAGTCTGGGCCAGTTGGAGAAAGAAGAAATTCCGTGGTTAGAAATCATTTTATCTTCCATCGCTGACTCTATAGAGTACCGGCTGAGCGCTGAGTCCTCTAACGGGGACATTGTAGGGATCGGACAGTGTCACCTTGGTCATAAGTATGCATATATATGAATTCGCTCGATGGTTGAGCAGCTTGCACAATTCTAATCAAACTTTGATCATTTTCTTGGGGGGCTCTGTAGACAGTGCATACGATAGATATCTGTGGTGCGTAGCCAACCGCTCGATTAGTGCGATATTCTTGGTGCGGCATCAATTCATGTCTTGCGTGCGATATGAGATAGAGCAAGGACGATGGCACTGCGCAAACGTAAATAACTTGTCAAACATCATGTGGACGTACAGCGGGTAACTTATGTTGTCTGATTCAAAGGACGTAATCGAAGGGTCAGTCAGTAAGTTTCGACCCATCGGGGTATAGGGCGACTGTATCAAACGCTTGATCATTGAAGTGTCTCACCCGCGTTAACCGATTTAATCAGCCGCAGTCGCTTCCATAGAGATAAGACTTACTCGTAAGATTTCGAGCATCGAAGGGCAACACTTCCGAATAGTGTTCCATGCGAAGCAAAATATCCCCGCCGTATGGCACAAATAGACAAATGGCTTTACGTCCCATATACAGGGGGTCAGACGACCTGCTCGTTCTCATTGCCAAGTCATCAGAGCGTGCAATCAGCACGTTATACGTATATCCTATTGCTTCATGTTCGGTTGCGTTCAAGTTCCAAATATGATCTGGCGGCTGTAGACTGAATCGACCATGAAGCACAGTTTAAGCCATGGCAAGAAATACTCCACTCGGATTGATTGGTCCTGTTTAATGTATGATATGAATTGCGACAAAGACATATGCCACGTCGACGTCTTCATTCAGCCATCGCTTTACCTAGCATGGTGTAACGGTGACACGATGGCCTTTCTCTAAAATCCGAGTTGCTTGACCGATCTCAGCAAACCAACTGAATCCCTTTTCATAGCTGCCAAAGCCACGGACAAACGGATACTTCAGCCGATATATGGGCGAAATGTAGGGCAATGATTGTACATGTAGGTGCAGGTGAAGTACTGAGTTGAACGGCGGTATATGGAAGCCCATCCTTAAAATGATGTCACGATTGGTATACTCCAAGGAGCGATCAACTCACTTTCGCTTTGAAACCGGTACATTCAACGTATCAAGAATGGAATGTCCTATGTCTTCCATTCTCCGGACTTGAATCCAGATGAGATATTCAGCTGGTGCAGCAGGTACGGAAATGCTTACGCATTTTCACATCCTTCTGAGAAAGTTTCCTGATACTTTCTGATTATGACATGAGCCGCTGAATGAAGTGAACAGCTTCGTGAAGCTCACCAATATGGGTCTTTGGGATGAGTTGAATGTGGTGTTGTGCTGATGGATGAATGTCCCGAAAGGCAACAAATTCTTGATCCTGGATGAACGGGTCAAGACTGGGCTCCAATAGCAGTAGCGTCCTAACGGGGCCGCCACAACATACGGATACGTACCTCCCACACAATGTCAAAGTCGCTACGATTTGTAGAATAAGCCCCACAGAATATACATGATTGAGAATTGCCCAGCTGGTAATGAGAAGGTTGTGGTTTTCCAATAATCCAGTGAAATAATTTTTGGAACATCAATAAGTATATGTACCCTAGTATCGAGTTATCCGAAGAAAGAAGGTGGTCGTCTATTTTTAGAAGTCAGTTGTGGTTGTGTCCGCCGCTTCCGACGTGAGCCTCACCACTTGCCAGCTGCAAGGTTCTCCAATTTTAAAATCTCCGTGTTTGTTCATCACCACGGTCCTCGCATGAACTCCCAGACACTCCAGCGCCTGCTGCATTGAAACGCGCCATATTTGTCAGCGCTCTGAGGTCTTGCGGCATCCTGTTTGTTTACTAGTTACAGGCATGTCTGCATCTCCGGACACAGCCCTTTTCGGCGAGGAATCTACAGAGACACATCCTGGAATCGAACCGTCTGTCTCTTCCGACACCTCCGAAAACGATATAGACAGGTGTTCACATATCACTTCCGTCTTCGCCGATCCATCCGCGAAAGCAGGTATCATAGACAAATTTAAAACGGTCGTAGCTTGGCACGCTCGTCGAACACATGATTCCCTGCACCCAGCAAAGCGAAGGAAGGTGGGTTAGCTATTTATATGGAGATGCCTTGTGAAATGATGTATTTGACCCCCTGTACTACAGGTATCTTCACCGACCTGTGACACATGCAACTACACACTCTCCCGACCGTTCGTTTGTCTGCACTGCTCATTTGCAGGATGCTGGTCAGAGGGTCACATAACAAACCACCTGAAAGAGACGGGACATATATTTTGTTCGTGTTTTCGCCACCACAGTTTTCGGTCTGCTGATTTTTTCAAATTTGCACAATTCAGGCACCGATGCAAAGTCTGGATCAGTCTTTTGTTCAGAGTGCGAGGACTTTGTGTTTGATGACACCATTGACGAATTGTATCTCTCCACTGTCGTATCGGTCGAAGAGCAAAGAACAAAATTTCAAGGTAGTTTGAACACCCTGCAGGATATCAGATTTTGATTTACGTTTAGTGGCGAAGAGAGGCCGAGAGCCATATCAACCATGGATTCCGACTAGCGAAGAGTCCGCTGCCCTGAAGTATATCCCCACAGTCCCTTGCCAAGGTCCGCTTTTCCATTACAAGTCAGATTAATTCGCTCACACAAAATAGGTCGCCGTGGGCTTCTCAATCTAGGGCAGACATGCTTTTTGAATGTCATACTCCAGTCATTCATCCATAACCCATTACTACGAAATTATTTTCTCAGCGATAGGCATAACAGCAGGTTGTGCAAGCACTCAGACTGCACCTGTTGCGAAATGGACAACCTGTTCACAGAGGTTAGTCACAAAAGTCTACATTACTGCTGTCAAACTCTTTTTGCTAAAGAAAGTTGAAGATATATTCCCCGACCAATACCCCATTTGGGCCCACATCCTTCCTCGCCACAACATGGAAAGTTTCTGCCGAGATGTCAGGCTATGCCCAACAAGACGCACACGAGTTTTTCATCACCGCACTGAACCAAATCCACGGGACATGTCGCGGCTCCACGAATATCTCGTGCAACTGCATCATTCATCAGACTTTCGCCGGTCAATTCCAAAGCGACGTTACGTGTGAAAAATGCGGAACCGTGACAAGTACAATCGATCCGATGCTTGATATCAGCCTGGAGTTGAGGTCAAAATCTGGGGAAGCGGCTACTGACAATACGCTTGCTAGCTGTTTGCGCAGGTGAGGAGGTCCATTATTGGATTGATAGATTTTGACGCTTTGAAAGGTATACTAAACCAGAGAAACTGGGAGCAAGAGACTACACTTGTAGCAAATGCACAAAACCCTCTCATGAGGCCGTGAAACGCCTCAGCATACGGACATTACCGCCAGTGCTCAGTTTTCAATTCAAGGTTTCGTCATACACTGTATGATCTAGGTAATTTGACGCTGACATTGATTCAAGCGATTCGAGCATAAAACATCCGGGAAAGCTGCACCACAAAAAATCGATGCTCCGATACGAATCCCAGTCTCTATTAATATGGCGCCTTATACAACTCTTGCTATGAATGCGACCGGAAAGGACGGTGAAATTGGGTAAGCGATTTTGCCATAGAACTGTGACTGATTTTCTGACAAGTCCGTGAATAGCTACCCTGGACCGGACGCAATGTATGAATATGATCTATTTGCGGTCATCAACCATGAAGGGCAGATGGATAACGGACACTACACGAACTTTGCTCGTTTTCAAGATGAGGTGAGCGGCCATGGTGTAGTTTTATTACATCGTTATTGATACCGTGCAAGTGGTACCGTTTTGACGATGAGAAGTATGTAGCTCATTGCTATCTGCACTCCGTGATCTTATTTCAACTTTGACAGAGTAACCCCGTCGACGCTTAGCGACTGCCTAGCCTCAAATGCTTACATGTGTTTCTACGTGAAGCGACATCTTGACTACAAACCCTATATGAAACCAACATATCTAGTTGCACGTGAAAACGATATCGTTCGTGAGCAAGCAATGGAGCGAGAAAAAGAGGCAGCACGCATGAAAGAAGTGGACGATGCGCTGATGGCGATGGTCGGCGGTGACTGAAATCGCCCGCGGAATGCGAAGGAGAGGAACAATTGTATATATAGGAGTCTAGTGGTTGTTATTAAAACAAGGAGACGAAGTTTAGTACGCGGTGAGAGTAAGGGGGTGTAGTAATGGAACGACATGGGAAAGGGAAAACAAGTTCGTGATATGCAAGATACAAAGAAATGCGAGTACCCAATATTTTCAGAGTGAGGTCGTCGCCGATTTGTCGGGGAGGAACAGAAGGGATAGGATGATGATCAAGGAATGATATCATAGAGTTCACCGTCTCTGACCCGAATCTCTACCACTTCTACCTCACTGTAATCGGTCATCGAAGATGTATTTGACGTCCAAGAGCTGGAAAACCCCTTCGAGCTCGGTGGTGAGGTAGATGCAACGTCTGTAAGGGTAAATCATGGAGACAATAAGCCCACTCTCCCGAGAGCAAGAATGAATACTGAATGAGAAACCCACATCTATCTTTAATGTAAGGGGGGACGAATAGATCCTGCATTTAGAAAGCCGGTCAACCGGGGCTCGAAAACTTGGATAAAAGACGCAAACCTGGTTCCATACAAAACCTTGGCTCTTCTGAATGGTCAAGATTGGACGAAGCGTATAGGTTGGCCGGCGCTCTCGCTTGCGATAATGCTTCTTTGTTGGCTCTGGCTCAGGGTCTAGTGCTTTTTGTTTGCCCTTCATATCTGTCTTAAACTTGGCAGCATTCTTCTCGTCGTCAACTCCTTGATCACCTCGATCGATCTCCATGTTCTGCGTATCATCCTGCCTCTCAGTATTTATGGCAAGATCTCCGTCAGAATCACGGTCGTGATGCCCGTAGTCTTCACCGTCTTCTGAGCAGGATTCATCTTCGGAAGGACTGTCATTGTAGTCTTCATCATCATCGTCAGATGGAATTTGTTCATAGCAAGCCCAGGTTGGGGGAGAGGAAGCACGACCGATGGTACGGCGCCTGAAGTATGAGGAGTAAGGAGAGTTTGGGGTAGTAGGTACTCCTGGACTGCTCATCGCGGTATAGGATCAAACAATAACAAGCTTGAGGTAAGTTGTATGTATATGTAGGTTCGAAACAACGTGTGTGTGTGCTGTTCGGAGCTGATGTGAATAGAACCGGTGCTTAAAGCAGTGTGGTGATAGGCTCGAGAGTGACTACCGTGACGAGCAAGTCTCCTGCGTATGTTCCCACAATCACACATATAGTAACTATCAATTTAAATCATGACTCGAGTCGACGACCGTGACCACCACCAGCATATCCCAGTTGACAATATCTGCTCGGGGCAGAGGCATATCAATGGCATAGCAAGAATGTGATCCGTGATCGAATAATTACAAGAACGATGCAGTACTGACGAAAACATACAGTAGCATGCAATGACTCATCAGACCAGATGTCGTGATAACTAAGCGGTGGGACAGCATGCGAGCGCGTGGGAGGGAAGACAGTAAATGATGCGGGTCTATCATTCCGGTGAAGTTGAGGTTGGGAGAGGGTGGCCCGGCAGAGTGGTGATGTCCGACAAAGTGTCAGCGTCAAACAAAGTGTCCACACACGATATGCTTGTAAGGGCCGACCATGCATTTAGCATTCTGGGATCGTATGAACGCAAAACGAACGCCATACCAGTCCAGACAGACCTGAGCTTCCTTTGCAGGACTATCTGATATGCAGAGTGGTATGGATTAAAGCGCTTACAGATTTGAAAACGATGCTATCCCCCACTTTATATGTCAAAAATTACCATATTTGGATGGAGTTTGAGTGAATCTTTCTTTGGTCCCAGCGAAACAGCGTCACGTAGATCATTTACAAGTTGCTACTAGTAGTAGATCAAGCACTGACTGCACTGATGGCGGGCACAAAGTTTGCATACGTGCGCAACTTTGAGCTCCCGGATCCACTATTACCGGACACCTATCTGGTCTGTCGTCTCGATGGCCATTCTTTCCACCGGTAAGCGAGCATCAGAAGCCGATCCGGGGGGATAAAGCCAAATGGCATCGCACTTCACAGGTTCTCGGACGAGCATGGCTTTGCCAAGCCCAACGACGAGCGTGCGCTCCGACTCATGGATCACACCGCAAAGAGCGCGATGATCGAATTCAAAGACATCATGCTCGCATTCGGTGAATCCGACGAATTTAGGCAAATATAACCCCTTCTTTCTGTTGCGATCAGTTTTATCACTCGTAATAGCTTTCTCTTCCGGAAGTCGACAAACCTTTATAACAGGCGGCATTCGAAAATACTCACCACGTTGACGTCTTACTTCACATCGTGCTATGTGCTTAACTGGTCGCAGTATTTCCCAGATATGCCGCTACGATATCCACCGTCATTCGACGGTCGCATCGTCGTATATCCGACGGAGCGTGCAATTCGAGACTACTTTGCATGGCGACAAGCTGATAGTGGGTCTATCTCAAATGATGGTTTTTGCTGAGACTGAGCGCAGCTGCTTGTCAGCGTAAAGCTCACATAAACAATCTATACAATACCACATTCTGGGCTCTCGTACAGAAGGGAGGTCAGACTACTACGGAGGCCCATGCCACGCTTAGAGTAATTCCTCCCCCAAATCTGTGATTCATCGTTGACAAACTTTCAGGGCACCGTTTCCGCGACCAAGCACGAAATGCTTTTTTCCCGGTTCGGTATCAACTATAATGAAATATCACAGAGGTTCAAGAAAGGCAGCGTTATTGTTCGAGAAATTGTGCGTGTCGTTAGAACGTACTTCATCAAATCCTGCTCACGTTAATGCATAGGTAGCCCCTGAGTCATCGGACAAGGGTGAATATATAGAACCCCCAATGCTTTTGACTTACTCAGGGATCACGCAAGAACGGGACGAGGACTCCGAGGGCCCAGGAGTGTCTGATCTACCTACCTACATATACCTGCAATCACAATCTGTGAACGAAGGTGGTGAGACGCCACCATTCGACCCTCCGCGTCAAAAACGCTCCAAGGCGAAGAAGAAAAACAAGCTGGAAACTACAGTAGAGGTCATGCACTGCGATATCATTGGCGATGAGTTCTGGCTGGCCCGTCCATATTTGCTGGAAAATTAATATAGTATCCGCAAGACCCGGAGACGTGCTATTGCCTCGTCAGAAAGGTACTCTTAGTATGTAGTGCAGCATAAATGATATAAAAAACACACAGCAGAGAATGCGCCAGCTAGAAAGCCGCATGCCAGTGTTGCCTATGTCCCGTCAGCTCACCGAGAATACGAAAAACAACGTGAGTGCGTACTTTGAGAATTGGGTAACTGTATCCACCCGTCGCAAGTCCGAGAGTATTCGTGGATTCTAGCCATTAGTACACACTCCTGAGGGGATCAATGCAGCTGCCCGAATGCCTTGGAAACCTTGTAGAACGACGAGGCTTTGGCCGCTAAAGTTTCGGTAGCATTCGTATGTGTTGAACGGACCGCTGCTTACTATTAGTAAAGCTTCCGTTAAGTCAAAATATGAGTCAAAATAAGGAGCCGGACACGAATGGCTTCTTGTGACCATAGATCAGCGATCCGTCAGAAGAATATGGAAAGACCTCTTGTTATTGTACAATTAGCGAGGTCGCCTATGAGCTAACGAGCCATAGGTTCAATACCATCTAGTTTGACACGAACATGTGATGGTAATGTTGACCTGGAACCATTAGTGGGCCCCTCGGTTTCAACCTGGGTTGGGATCGCAAAGGTCTTGGTTGAAGTTGACCCGATTGGATAACTATTGGGACGAGTGGGGATGATCGATCACTACAGCATGGATTCCTCCTTCATGTTCTGGCTTCGGCAAGACCAACTACATATAGTTCTTGTAACCGATTCAGATGATGGTGAGATGAGCATCCGGTGCTGGAGCTGCGCCCACGAAGTATTTTCTTGTCCTATGCCACCAGGTACGCTCCAGAAAGGATAGGAAAAGAAAACACCACGATCGCCAAGCACCGCGCACGAAGCGCTTGTGAATGCCTTGGTAATTAAGGTCTGTGTCCAAAGCATGATCTCAACAAGAGGCAATGGCGGTAAAACACGTGCTTAAATTAGTTTGTCTGCTGTCTCCTAGTTATATGACCAGGATGATGGCAGGACAAGCTCGCAGTGACAAAGGGCAGGGGCTTCGAGGGCATTCAACATCGGAGGCGAGAAGTGAACGATGTATGGGATAGGCCGGATGACGAGGGTGGGGTTGACACCAGTAACGCGCACAAAACCACAGACGCCGTTATACAAGTCCCACGGACCCCTGTAGTAAAGTGTTGTAAAGCTAGACATCTTGGCGTATATGTCACATATGGTTTTCTGGAGGCAGTACTGCGCACAAAACATCAATCTTGACTCGGAGCCGGCCCGAACTCGACTGCGCTTGACAAAAACAGGCATGTACCCCCATAAGTGATAATCACGGTGTCCGCGTATTGAGACCTACTCACTATGCTGAAGTATGGAGGTTCACTTCGGCCAGTAAGACTACGGTGTCTGTATGAATCGAAGGAACGGTCTGACTGCGTAACTAGACACACGTGATATATGCCATAAGAGTACTACGCCGTTAACGTTACGACTCGACTGCAACATATTAATCAAAACTAGGCCTCACTAGGTTTGACACCGCTCTAATCCCCTTCCACGACTGCGAAATGTTGTGGGGCTCTGGCCTTTTGCGTAAGTAGGTATACAACCACATAGCCATGGAATCCCCGCACCGGGTCAGCTTGATCGACTGGATTCATATAAAATATCCTACGCGTCCGGGGTATTGGTTCCATGAAGTCGGGCCTGACTTGTCTCCACATTGTAACCGCTCAGGACATTTCTGATATTGACGTGGTACTTAAAACTCGCGATCTCTGGACGATCCCAAGACTCGGACACTCATCCAAGCAGTCTCTCCGTCGAATCCTAGGACACCATGGGCTCGTTGCGCAACGATAGCATTGAGTCCAAATCTGAAAACCAGGTTGTCCTGAATCCGAGAGACCGAGCGCGTATTTTGCGCAAGATCGATTGGCACCTGTTACCTTTCGTGACGGTATTTTACCTCTTGTCGTTCTTGTGAGTATGTTGGTACTGTCTGATGTTGCTCCACATTACACGCTACCTTCAGAGACCGGGTCAATGTTGGTAAGCTATCTACACCATACTTCCTGTTGATCACCAGCTGAGACCATCACCAGGAAACGCGAGGGTTGCTGGAATGGCCACAGACCTGAACTTAACCGGCTTCAGGTACAACATCGCTGCGGCCGTCTTTTTTGTGCGTTGTGTATCACCCACGTCCCATCACGTACTGACTTGCTCTAGATTCCGTACAGCCTTGCTGAGGTCCCATCGTATGTATGACATCAAAGTAGCGAGTCTGTGCTCAGTTTCTGTACAGGAACATCGCGCTCAAGCTATTCAGACCATCGCGCTGGAGTACGCTCACCTTTACCTTGTTTTTTCTCGCCACTGATATTGATCCAGTACCGTCTATCATGGTCGCGTGGGGTATCGTGATGACTCTTATGTGCCTCGTCAAATCATACCAATCTCTCATTGTGTGCGTGAGGCATATCTGCGTAAAGGAGACGGACACCATAACAACATGATGGCAGAGCCCGAGTGTTCCTCGGTGTGACAGAAGCAGGATTATTTCCTGGAGTCAATTACTACATCTGCCTTTGGTATCCACGTTCTGAACGGTCCAAACGCATTGCTATATTATTCTCTGCAGCATCAGTCGCAGGTATGCAATATTTCGATGTGCGTTGGAATGTATCGTTGTTTAAATTTCTTTTTGATGGTAGGCGCCTTCGGTGGGCTCCTTGCGTGAGTCACTTTGTTTTCCCATCAATCTATCATTGACCTTCATTTTGATGCATACAGGTATGGTATTGAGCGGATGGAAGGGTAAGCAAATCACTTACCTTGTCAGCAGTCACTGATATACCAACCAGAGTCGGAGGATTGCATGGTTGGCAATGGATTGTACGTTCACATGTTCTAAGACCGAGACTACTAATTTATGGTCTCTGCTAGTTCGGCTTGGAAGGCATTGGTCAGTAGTGCCATATCTGAGGCAATTCGGATGCTCATCTTAGACTTCAATCAGCCACTGTTCTCGTCGCAATCCTCTCTTTTTTCTATATGCAAGATGTGAGTTCAAGGTTACTTTTGGCCTTTCGCCTGCTGATTCAGTCTACTACTTAGTATCCTGAAACAGGCGATTTTTTGTCCGAGCCAGAGAGACTCTATGTCATGAATATGGTCAAACAGGATGCAAATAACCTTTCCTCTCGCTTCGATACCAAATTCGTCTGGCAAGCCATAAAGGATTACAAGACCTACGTTCAAATTCTCATCTATATGGGGTACTCGATCCTTCTGTCATCTCACGAGCATAAGCTGACCACTCTCAGGGTGCTCGTCCCTGGTTATGCCATTGCCCTCTTTTTGCCAACCATCATCAACGAGCTTGGCTATTCCGCTGCAAATGCTCAGCTACTCTCAGTCCCGCCATTTGTTGCTGGCGCTATTGCAACAGTCACAGTTGGCATTTATTCGGACAAGCACAACCTTCGTGGACCGTACATCATTGGCGGTGTGCTTGTGTCTCTTGTGGGATACATCCTACTATATACCAGCGTGAAAGCCGGCCCGTCGTACGCTGGAGCTTGTCTGAGCGCTGCAGGAGCCTTTCCGACCGTCCCCGTCATTCTTGCTTGGGCAGGCTCGAATGCAGGAGGCGACTTAAAGCGTGGAGTTGTACTAGCGATGGTTATCGGTATTAGTAACCTTGGAGGGTACGTCGTGTTATCATAAATACAAAATGTTCTGCCTGCTCATGCGTGTCTTAGTGTTTGCTCCTCCTTCATTTATATCGATCCGCCACGTTTCCACATCGGACATAGCACCATCATGGGATTCCTTTCTCTTTCGTATGTCTCGTCAGCCTTTCGAACTGCAACATGCTCACACGATTTGTAACAGGATCATAATGAGCCTGTTCGCTATGTGGGATTATAATCGGCTGAACAGAAAGAAGGAAGCCCAGTGTTTAGCGGAAAACATTACCGACGATAGAGGATATGAATTCGAGGATGTGGGCGATGCCAGTCCGCTTTTCAGGTGAGCACCGTTATCCATCCGCAATGTAACGTTGAGTATTGAATATGCAAGGTACACCATATGAGACTGAAGCTAATTTGGGCTGTCCTTTTTGAGCGCTCCTTAGTTGCACACGTCTGCTTCGCTAATAACCAATACCTACGTCTCGTTTGCGATAGTATCAGCATGAGGGAATATCAGAAACCTGTCAGTGACTTGATTGTTCGCACAATAGGCCCATCAATTTAGGATGCGCCCTAGAGCGCGGATTTCATTTCATCCAGAAATAAAAACGTGTACTAAAGGTGAGCATCCGAGCTGCTGCTATATCTAAAGTCAGATACCGAATCCATTCAAAGGGGACCGAGAAACGCCAGAACCTGCAGATTGGCCGCAGGTGTGATCTGGCAGTACAATTTCCGGCGAGCTGCAAGTGAGTTGAACATCATACTTAGGTACCCGTCTGGTCTATCTCAGACACGCCGGTGATAAGCAGCCTCGTGGTTACTACCAGATGATGCACACAGCAAGCCCTTCACGGTTCGCAACCAGATAGCAACCTATAATTAGGCGAACAGCATCTTGAACAAGAATGTACAAACGGGAGCTTCCGTCGCAGGTTCACTCCCGCAGTTGACGATGGTCAATCAAGGTTTATCAGAGACGTTTAGGGGATGTTTTGATGGAGCAAACCATGACAGGCGGGTGCACTAAATTTAGTTTTGCTAATTTCACAGTTCAATCGGTACCGGGGTTTCGAGGATTCGAAGAAACAAGCAAGCGATACTCAAGTTTGAAATTTGAACAACGAGGCAGTGTGAAGCAAAACAAAATACACAAACCTTGGTTGTGTTGGTTTTGGGGTACTGTGCATGTGACCGCTTCTCTTGTGCATATATGGAGGCATTCTGCGGTGCATGGCATCTACATCTACGTGGCTGATAATAACAAGCACCGCACCCCTTGACTAGGCGGCAGAGCGTTATTGTATCAGCGCCACTAGTCACAATACACACTCAATCGGGCATATAAATCAACACCATCAACAGGCGAGGGGTCATACGGACAGCCTGGAGCACGGCTGAATGTTGAACAACGTTGAACAATGACAGTAGGCTTTAAAACATTCCAATATGTAGTGCCGCGTTCAGGGCAGAATTCATTTAGATCAGTGACAATGCAAAGTTGACAACGCTGACATAAAAAATGTGAACCCGACCCGGATTGAACGGATGACCTTGAGGATACAAGCCAAAGCTCTGGAATCTCACGCGCTACCACTGTGCCACGGGTCCATCCGTAGCCGGCCTGTTTCACGGGCACCATAAGGTATCGACCTGAAAGTTTCTGCAATCCATAAATACATGCAGATCAAATCCAAACATAAAATCGCGTCCGACTACTTCCTCGTGAACAACGAGAATCGCCGCTTCGACCCCCGTGCACTGTCCCCGTCTAGGTTTGACATTGATGATGCTGGGCTGTACTGCAAGTCCTTGCGCTTCCGCATGAGAAACAAGAGCGAATGTGGCCGTGAGGGTAGTGCAGGGGGCCGGGTCGCCGTCGGCGTGCCCAAGCCTGAAGGCGTTGATGATCCAGAAGA
Source organism: Suillus sp. MG131 (assembly GCA_003313855.1). Lineage (NCBI taxonomy): Eukaryota > Fungi > Basidiomycota > Agaricomycetes > Boletales > Suillaceae > Suillus > Suillus sp. MG131. Next base: position 2,689 of record QLOO01001253.1, on the reverse strand, counting down.
AAGAGGGTGCAGCGTTGGCACGTGCGACCGGGGCGTAGAAGGCGCGTTAAGTGATGTGTGGGACCACAATGGATCCGGTTGGAAGGGAGGGAGAGCGAATGAGGTATAAGGCCCTGTGTCCGATTCTTCCGATGGACGGGGTACTCCTGCTGCGGGCTCCTCCTCCCTCGGATTTAAGGAGACATCTCTCTCTGGAAGAGTAATATCGTGGTGAATGAGATCGAACCCCTCTAATAGGTTCACAGCGTACTCAGGCACGCGGACCGAGTCTTTGTCTAGTTCTGCAAGGATCTCCGTATGTGAGCGTGGCGAAGAACTCGCAAAAATCGTTGCCACACCCCCCGAGGGCGCTTGTGGTAGCGTCTCTGATGGTACACGTGATACATGTGATGCCCCATTTGAAGACGTCGATGCAACGGATAATGGAGGAGTCGATGGCCGTGTGGAAGTCATCACGTCATCGGTGAGTTCATCAAATGGCAGCAAGCGAGATGAAGGGGTCGACAAGTGCGACAAAGATAAATTTCCTCCCGTATTGGAAGGGCCCATATTTCTAACTAGTGAGGAGGGTCTAGATGGTCCGCTTGCAACCCGTGGTTTGCTGGAGCGTCTGGGAGGAACAGATGGCTCAACACCAATTGATTTTGGGCGGGCATTCTGTGTTGTGAACCTCCGAGTGACACTGGTGGACGGACGGAGTCGAAGAGGTGAGACGTCGCTCATGGTTATCCGGCGTGAGAAGGTGTAGTCGACGAAAAGAGGCTTGCACTTATGGTGGATGTGTAATGATGTCCTCGTGGGAGATCGTTCGAAAAATCTAACAAGATTAGCCCGGCGCCTTGCCTCGTTGTCGAGGGGTGTAACTGGAAGATTCTCGTCAAACCTTCCTTGCTCCAGCGCACCCCTTTTCAACCTGAGCGAAGCCAAATGCTGACTCAATTGGCGAACCTCACGGTCTGCTTCAAACTGCCGTCGCTCTTCCATCCAACGATCCGATTGCAGGGCAGCGTAGCTCTTGGGATCGACCGCTCTATCCTCGAGACAACTCCTTAACTTGGTAGCGCGGTCCCTAGATTCATTCGCACGTGTACTCAGCACAGCTGTTGCCTTTTCCAAAGCAAGAATCTGAAGTTCTTGAGGCGACCGTTCGCTTGTGCAACTCTTAAGTGCATGCTCCAGGGCCTGTTGCGCTATAGAGTAACGCCGTTGGCGACGTAACGAGTCTGTAGGGGATCCACATATAGAAGTAGCCCCATTGGAGCGACTAGGCTTCATGGCAGGACTGGGCCTGCCGCATGCGCGGCTAGAATTAGGTGTGCTAAGCGTTATAGCGAAGTACTGTTCAGATGCGGTTTGTGCGCAACGTGAAGAACACGTACTAGTATACGTTAGCTGATATATCTGGAGAAATGGCGTCCTTTGGTGCAGCTGTGGTGTTGGTACGCTCCTGGCAGTGAAAGTGAAGTGAATCAAAGAGTTTTCGTCTAGTTGATTTTTACCTACACGCAAAACATGTTTCGTGTCCGTTATGGTATTGGTGTTGATTCGCAGCGCTGGTAGGTGTAAAAGATGGGTTTTGGACGGTTCCGATGCATCAAGGTGTTCGTCATTCTGATCAAAGATCTTCGGTTCAATCATGATGGGGATATAAATCGTAACACGCTGATGCTGGGAAGCTGCAAGCTATTGCACAAAATAAAGTTGGCCGGGAGAGCAGTATATGAGAGTTGACAGTAGGCTGTGCAAGTCACTGTGGCACAACCGTGTGCATTAGAGTTGCAAGCATTTGGAATCGCCGGTAGTAAGACGGAGTCTGACGGACTTGGAAGCTTTACGGAAACCCAGTGAAAAACAGCTGGGAAGCACACTTCTCGCACTTATATCAGAAGCGGACCAGCTCTTACGGATAACAGGAAGGTCTTCATTATGATGATCGCGATCAGATGGTTTCAGTTCCATTCGTGACGATGTGTCGCTCCCCCAGATCACATGAATGAAAAAAAAACAACTGGCACGTGTCCAAACGGAATAGGTGCAGGATAGATTCATGACATGATCTGTTCTTACTGTTCGTATATACATCACGATCTGCCGAGCACTAGTTCTCGCAAGCCCTTCCCGAGCTTCCTCACTCTGCCCTTTATTCCTTTCCCGCGGTGACCTGTTTCCTTGAACAGGTAGTCCCCTGGCTCATCAGGACCGTCTTCCTTTCGCCATCTCGCCAAGTTCATCCGCATCTCCGTCTCGCCGCTTAGTGAGAATCCAGAGTACAGGTTCACAGGTACCGCTTGTCCAGGGAGAACCATCGACATGGGCCGTGAATCTCGGCCGAACTGCACTGATATACGCTCCCCACAGTCAAGAGATCTCGTGCCGCGTGGCGAATAATCGTAATCAGATGGAATGGGGGAGGGCGTGCGAGGGAGGGAGCTGGGAAGCCCAGGGGTACCAGGACGAGACATGTTTTTCCGAATGACAGTATAATATGGCCGGCTTGGGTGGCCGATTCGGACGGGGGGCTCCGCGCTGGCAGTAGTCGAAGGCGCAGGAGAGGGTGCTGATGCTACATGCATTGTATGTGGCGCAGGTGATTCAGCACGATCATCAAAGGCGGGGGAAGACTGTTGTGATCTCGACCGACATGAGAGCGAGGACATGCGTTTGAGTGATGGCATGCCTTTCTTCCTCC
>QLOO01001252.1:0-16026 GCA_003313855.1 Suillus sp. MG131 | reverse complement strand
CAGCCCATCCATCTACTGAATATTCATGTACATCGGCCCACTGATCTACTCCCTGCATGGGCCCACCCGCCTCCATCGGAAATAATATTTCACCTGGCCCATCCATCTACCGAATATTCATGTACATCGGCCCATTCATCTACTCTACATATTCCCTGCATGGGCCCACCCGCCTCCATTGGGAATAATATTGTTCCCGGCCCATCCGTCATAGTCGGGGATATTTTTACCATGGGCCCATGGTCCACTGGCCCGTATCATATGGGATATTATGCCCGTCCGTTCACCCGTATAATACGGAGATTGGTCACTGTAATATGTGCCCAATCACGCTTGACAGCTCCTCACCCACAATGTATATTTCAAGGTTGAGCAGGTCAAGGACAAGAGTCTACCTGGCTACTTGGTCCTCCCTCTCATTCCAAAATACGCTCGCACTTGGAACTTGTTCCTTGCGCATGCCACTTCCATTGTTCAGTGCATCAGGGAACAATGGGGGCCATCCTTGGAGGATGTCATTCTTAGCCTGTTTGAGCGCAGTATACCATTCAAAGTCCTTTTTCACGCTGCATACCCTTCCCTCCCCCGCCCCATATCTGTCTTTGAATCCAACTGTCATTCTTATGGTTGGACAGCCAACAAATATGAATATGTGGACTATGAACTTCGCTGGAATTGTCTATTGAGGTTGCTGCATGTGAGAGTTGCTGCTGCCCAAGCAGGAGGAATTTTATGGCATTTATGCAAACAAGAGCTGGCCAACAAGATATTCAACAGACCTTCAGCTGATGTCCTCTATTTTGCAGATATGTCTCCAGATTCATCCCACACCTATATCTATGACACCCTGAGTGAGCATGAGATTGAGATACTATGTAGTATATATTACGTCGACACAGGTATGACTTTTTTCCTACTCTGATGTAATTGCCTCATAGTTTTTTTTTCCATAGATAGATGTGCCCAAACTACTACATTGACATGGTGGCCCAATCCCCAGTTATGGTATTCTTCTGGGTTGAACACAGGTTACTGGAACATCTCCTGCAAACAAATGTTCCAGAGCAGGCTGGAGAAAATACACACCAGAGCTGCATCCTTGCTCACCACCAAGAAGTGGAGGTCTGACTTGAAATATTACAAGAACCAGAGCAAGAAAATTTTCAGCTGTATGGATGCAGAATGTCACCAATTGTTAGAGTGAACCATTGCTTGCATATTAATTGTATCACTGAGCTGGTCTCATCATCGATCTTACATACCTATACCACTGGCATATCCCCTACAGTAGTTAGCACATTATTAATGATGTTTGCCCACCCCATGTATTTGTTCACATTTATGCAGGAGGACAGAGTGCCCATTGCATAGATAATAAATGTGTAAATACAATATTCATCTGGAAGTATTTGAAGTCACAAATGTCTCCAAGTGAAGATGTCTGTTGCAGAAGGCTTTTTGAAGTTTTCAGGGCTGGCATTTGTGCTTGGCAGTCCAGCAGGTTCAGGATGAGTGCCCCTTTCCTTGTCCTTGATGCAGATGTCATATTCATCAAACAATTGACAACTGTGGAAAGTCATGGTAGCAGTAGTGCAAATCAATCTTCTTTGAGTTAAGACTTGTTCTTGAAGCCTGGACATACCATGATGATGGAAGTGCCTCTGGAATGTGAAAACTTATCACAAGCTATTTTAGGAGTTATATCCTTAATTTTGAAGGCACAGAATCTAGTTGTTATATGTGGTAAGTTCAACCTTGGCACAAGCAGGCATGCATATATTAAACCACAAGGAATCTAGGAGCAGAGGTATCAGTTTCAGTAGGAATCCCTGATTTCCACTCTCTGCAGGAGCTGTTCACCACCAGAACACTGAGTAAGGATTTGCTGGATGCAAGTGTTTGGAAGATGCATTTTCTGAGATCCACTCATAAAACCATGAATTTCATGTTCTTTTATTCAGAGTGCTGCAAATGGTTCATCCCTGTGCAAAGTACTGGTAGAAATGCATCAGAAATGTTCTCAAGCATCTCCTACTGCTTTTCATCTGGCTCTCAAGATGTTGGATGAACAAGGTGGTCTGTGCTGTGTTTACACCCAAAACATAGATCTGCTGGAATCAAAGGCTGGCCTATCATATGGAGTTCCTCATACACAGATTTTTGAAGAAGCACCAAGATGCATTCCTTTGCACAGCACATTGGAGACATTGGCATGCATCAAGTGTTGCCACCAGTCTCCTTTGTACCTGCATATCTCAACCCTCGCAACTGGTTGCTTACCACCATGTCCAGCATGCCAGCGAGTTGAGCATGAGTGCCAGATGGCCCACAAGCATCCACATGCATCAGGAATACTGATTCCAACAGTATTGCTTTATAGTCAGATGCACCCAAATGCAGCAAGAGCAGATGTTTTGTTGGTTGCTGGACCTAGCCTCAAGATCCTAGGCATAGCTGCTGCAGTATGCAAGTTTGCTCAGGTGGTTCAAAGTCAAGGGCCTAGAGATAAATATAGATCAATTTATCTGGATAAGAAGCATCCATCATCAAAATGGGATGGTGTTTTTGACACTTGGGTATCTGGTGACTTACAAGTTTTTGCTCAACATTTACTGAGCTCCTTCAACCACCAATCTGCAGATGATGTTATTGTTTATATTGATGACCTTACAAGTATTTCAATTTTGATACAGAATCTTCCACTTGAAGCAGCATCCCACTTCAATGGCAAGAAGCATATTGTAGTTAATATAAAGCACTCAATATGCATACCTACACCATGGAAGAGGAGCTCATCACTTCTCACATGATATCATTCCATAGGCAGTCCATAACAATTTTAGACACTAATAACCAGGACTATTGTATTGTTTTCAAGACTAGAATCAATCTTGCTTTGCATATATGACAGCATTCAATATATGCTAATATCTGAGCCCTCATCATCATCATCTGCCTCCTCACTTCCATTGCAGTCAAATAATGACTCAGATACAGATTCAGATTCACTGTCATCCATGGGGTCCCTGTCCTTCTTATTAAACAGTGAATTTGTTTCAGAGTCATCATCATTGCAGTTGTTAGTTTCATTTCTGCTTGCATCTGCACCTTGTTCATCTTGGCCATCAGCATCTGGATGTTGGTAATCTGCTTTCTGTTTTTTTTAGCCCTAGTAGTTCTGATGCTTGTCTCAGGACCCAAAGAATCATGTTGTGCCAATGTCTTTTAATCATAGACAGTTTTCTGATGGTGTAACAATGAGCTTTCTGTGTAGCATATCCTTCAATCTAACCATACCTTGATCTGCCTGGCTGGTGGCTTTCTAGCTTGCTTTGCCTTTGTGGAACGGCAATCAATCTGGGATTTATTTGGTTTATTCCTCCTAGGATCAAGTCCCTATATGGTCATGATAGTTGTATGAAAGTCTTGAGGTCTTTGAACAACAGCTAGTCTCTTGACTGCATGCTTTTCTTCTCCAATTTTTTGTATTCAATAGAAACATGGATTAGTCACTATCTTGATACTGTCCTGACCAGAAGCTAGGGTCCAAGTGGAGCCAGGACTTTTTGCTGTGGGTTTATTGGCATCTGAAAGACATTGGAGATTGGTGAACAATATATCCAGATGGTCATAAAGATGCTGCAACCAAACTTCAGATAGTTCAAGCACATCTTATGATAGTGTGCTATATAGCCCTCTGTCCAATAATTTTTCCACTTTGAAGACTGTAGTGGAGCGGAGTCTTTGCTAGGGAAAAATGTGGTGCGTCTCTGAACAAATGACAGATGAGGACAGCCAGGCTTGTCTCCCTCCAGTCCAGCACTGCAAGCCTGAAAATTGACAAATATAATCCACTGTTTTATCACATCCAAGGACCAGCAGGCCATTGCTTCCTCTAGATTATTGCAGATCCTGGGTTTGATAGTGGTAGCATCCATAAATTCATTGGTGGTCTGTGCCACATCCAGCTGTAACCAAAATTCCCTTGTGAATTGGATGAATAGTAGGCCTGCATCTAAATCCCCTGGATCCCAGATATAAATATAAATCCAAAGCCTCATCAGAAATTGAGGACGATCCTGGATTGTCTCCACCACATCCTTCCAGCTGGGTTGTGGACCAATAGGCCATTCATCAGAAGCTATGGTAGGATTTTGTTGGCACCCATAACTTTGTGGACCTCAGCACTGTCTTCTTTGGGAATCTTACTATCCATATCATAAAGAAAAGCATGCCATCATAGTCACAAATCTTTTTAACATCTAGGCTTTGAAGAGACTGGCAAAGGTGGGGATCCATCACAATAGGAGTAGAAGATAAATACCTTAGGAGATGACATAGGATACCAGTTTGGATGTCATAGTTGAGGGATTTGGTGGTCTTCAAACTTTTTTGAAGCTGCTTCAATCCTTCTAGTCTGGCATCTACGAGACCAAACCAAACTTTTGAAGGAATCCAGAGTATAGGTCAGGACTTCAGAAAACCTTCAGCCTAATTGTTATGAACAAGTCTTATGATAAGAGAGTATAAAATAATAAAAAGCTCAAAGGCTCACCCACTCTTTCAAATAAGAAAGCACCTTCAAAGCAGCTTGTCTACTCATTTGATATTCATCCCAACATCTGTATACCCTCTTAGAAGCACCTCCACTATAGATTTCATGAATCCATCTGCATTCTTTGAGGTAACCTTCTGTTAGGTGGTAGGCATCTTTATCAGAAACAAACTTGGGTTGGTTGCTGTTGGGTCTGATGGCCTCATAGCACAACTAATAAGCAGATTGGAAACAGATCTGGCTTGAATGTGCATGAGCCATCAGCATTTCTGCCTAAATTCCTCCATACCGCCCTAAAGTACTGGTATGATGTGACTCCTTTTCTGAATCCTCCTTTCTGAAAAGAAGCCTTCAGGGCATCTAGCCTCCAAAGACCCACAAGCTGGCCTATAGGATTAAAGCTAACCCCAAGGTCCAAGTATAGTTCTCCATGACTCTGGTCCATCATGTAATCCTAGTTCAAGTTGGTGAAGTTTGCCTTTAAAGCTTCATATGGAGAGTGACATCTGCTGTCCTGTTTGTCCTTGGTCCAGAGTTTGATGCCCTTGCCTTCTAACACAAAGGAGAAGGATTCATAAGGAGCCAACATGGTCTAATCTTTGACTTGGGTCCTCATACTTCATTGAATCCTTTCAAAAGCTAGTTTGGAAACAGGAATGGCCTTGGGTTTTTGGCTGCCAGGCTGACTGAAGCCACCTTTGCATGATTTATATCTTATTCCATGAATGATGGTGTCCATATAAGGCAAAGAAGAATTGGAAGCCTCTTGGGATATAGAAGGCAGAATGACTTGATTCCAGAATAAATCTATAACATCTAGAGGAATTCGGGTGGCTTTCAAAGATGAGTTGGTGCAGCTGTGGATCATTTAAGGAAAGCAGAGGAGAAGATTAGAAGTATGGTTTCCTGTGCTCAACACTCCAAAAGGCACATGGGGTATGAAGCTCAAAGGGATGGACTTGGTTCACCACTCTTCTCTTTGATTTCCATCTGAACCTTGGTCAGCGGCACTTTGGGGCACAAGAATGCTCACATAAATATGATTATGCTTGTGCATAGGCACATTCTGGTCGATCACCAGAGCCAAATAGATTCCTAGACTGAGAGCTGGACAAAAGTCGGAGATGACCCATATATAGCTGTTGATATCCACTGAAATTGTGACTTGTTCAGGAACATCCATATCTAGCTCTAGATCCAATATTGTGTGCTGGCTTCCAAGAGGATGGTGTTACAAACTTGGCTAAGTTCGCAATGTGAACCTTATAGGGGCTCTCATGTATGGCCTCTGCAACCAGTGGCCTCTGTGTACAGCGAGAGTTCATAGCACTTCTCGAGAGGCGGGGCTCTCCTTGAGAAGTATCGCTCGCAGTAGTAAGCTTACTACGCGAGGCTTGTGATAGGGCTAGGCTTGGGCGCAATGAGCAGCCAAGATTACTTATACACAAGTCGAAGCTCGCTAGGCTTCTAGTAGATGGGTCAAGACAAAGGTAGATTAAAGCTAAAGAATACAACAGATGATAGCTAGCTTTATATATGAAGTATTGAAGCTGAGTTTGAACCGAATTAGTGGATGAAGGTCGAGTCATAGAACCAAAAAGTAAAGTACTATAGAATGTGAAGGAACATACAAGTCAAGGGGAATGTTCCATATACCGAAGTAATGGTAATACAAGGCGACGCAGCCAGTGGTCCAAGGGTTGAGTCATAAAAGGGAAAGCATAGGGGGATCCAGAGGGCTGGATTGATCAGGCGACTTTGAGGACAGAAGTCATGTGACTTCGGAGACAAAGTCTGGCAATGTGCGAGAAGAGGAGGCAGAGTCCGGTGACGATAGGGTGCGAGGGAAAATGAATAGGGGCCTAACAGTGTATGTTCTTGTAACAGATGGGCTCCATAAACAAAAAGAGTTTTATACACTCCAGTATTCTCTGAAACCAAGCATCTGGCATCTGACAACATCTCAGATGCTGCCATGATTCTCACATCACTTGAAACCACAGTCATCTCTTCAGGAAACATAGAGCTCCTAGACAGACTGTGGTTTTCTGCTCTCCACCGTGCAACCTGCTGGCTAGGATCATAAGTCTTGGACACCCCTATTTTCATCATATGATCTAGAGTGTCTGCTGAAGGACCCAACCAGAACATCTGATAGAAGCTTGGAAGAATTCTATAGCTATAGTCTCTGAAAAGCATGGCTGATCCTAATTCACTGATCCAAGCATTTCTGGATGAAGACCATATTTCACCAGCATCCATGACTGGCCTGATAGACTCTAGGGTAGGTCCACCATGATATTGATCAAATCTTGCATCAAATGGCTGCCATCTGGATGGCATAGTGATTGTGTCACAGAGATGGATGCTGGTGGTCAATGTATGAGAATTTAAGAGCTGGTGAAGATTCTGAGACATCCAGTTGCTGTGGATCAGATTTGTGATGAGATTGTTGTCTTTAGGATCCAGATTTAGATCTTCATCATCCTGATCTTTTCCATTCTTCAGTGCTAGATTGGTGAATGATGTGCTGCTGCCCGCAGTTTAGATCAAATTTGGTCTATATTTTGGGCAGTTGTATATCATAGTGGCAAGCTGAGTCATGATCCCCTGATGTCTATGTGTTATTCTTTGAGGTCTTTCCAATCTAACCTCCAAGGCTTGTTGAGAGATATAATCCTCTAAACTCCAATGTTCAGGCAGGCTGCTTCCAAGATACAGATAGTGACTCCACCAGTGTCTACAGCTGAGTTTTACCATCTCCAACAGTCTAAAATGGATTATATGTCCACAGGGAATGTGAGGAAGCTGCAAACTTCCAGAAAGATGATGGCTGAGTTCTTGTTCCAGAAAATGCTCTAGTATGATGCATGAGACTAGTCCACAATCACAATTCCGTGTCTTTGGTGCTTGGTTTCCAAAGTCTTCATAAATACATACAGAAGCAACATCTCCATATTGCCAGTCATGCAGCATTGCCAACCTTGTCCAGTATGATGGACCATGCCAGTTCTTCCAGATATGAATGTTGGATCTGCTTTCTAAAGTCATGCAATGATGTCCCAAGATATGAGCTCTTTGTTGCTGATAGTCAAAGATGGTGACATAGTAATGCTGTGATATGGCCAAGATGAAACCAACTTGAGTTGTAGGATGTTTCTGGAAAGAAGACAAGTGTCTTTGTTGAAAATTTTGTATCTCCTCTGAGTCTGGCATGCTAATCATATTGTTGATCAGCAAAGATGATGCAGACAACATGTCAGCATATCTCAAAGGACCTTGTCCGTGTTTGGGGTACTACTTGGCCATCAGAAACAAATTAAGAACTGCGGAGCCAACATGCATTTCAGGATCCAATGTGTGAAGCTGCTCTAGAGCAGAAAGCCAAAGGGTGGGGCGTGCCATGTTCACCATTGGATCCAAATCTACTGTGAGCACCAAGTTAGATAGATCACAGATACAATATTTTTTCATCTTTGTTTACCTGGAAGTTCAACATCTTCTTCATGATTTTCAGGGATCTCAGATGAATCATTGGCTGCATGAAATCTGACTAACTTAGGGCCACATTCATCAGAGCTTTCAGGATGATAATTATCAGTCTGGCTGTCATTATCATCCAACTTTGACAGTGGATCTGCTGCTTCCAATAATGTTCTGTGTCTCTGAACATATTCTTCTAGGATGTCAGACAACTCATCATGCTCCAGATTATGCTGTGTGATTTCAGCATTGGAATTATTGGAATCTTTAGAAGATTCTTATAAAGACACTGAAATAGAAGGTTCTTTGGCATGGCTGATGCTGAAAAGTATTTCTGAGCTTTCCTTTTATGAAAGCTGCAGCTGAAGCCAAGAGCTCTCAACAGTGGGCATGCTACATGACAATTTCTCTGAGCTAGATATAGAGGATACACTGATTTGAAAGTCTTCAAAAGATTCATTTAATTGGATTTCTAGTGTGATGCAAACCAAGTATGACAAACCCTTGATCTTGCTGTGATTCATGTCATCAGACATATGATGTGGATCTGAACCAGAAGACAACTGCATGTCCATCTATCTTGAAGCATGCTCTGGTAAACTGTGACATGGTGAGGCTGTGGACATGGTCTGCAGGTCTGAATGATTTATTGTAAATATCAATGAATTGTGTTGGATGACTAAATTTTCTACTTGATTCAAGAAGGAATCAAGACCTTATGAAATTGCTGGATGTTGCAACAAAAAGTTTAACAGGTCAAGAACCTTATATAAAAATGAAGCATGAAGACAAGCTTTCATAAGCAGTTTAACTGCATTTGTATATTGCATGCCAATCCCTCACTCTTGAAGTCTTACTCAAAGTCATTTGAGAATGTCAGGGCTCCCAAAAGGCATGTCAAAAAAAAACCTTTGATAACTTACCAACTACAAGAGCAATCAGTAAAATTGTATTTTTTCTGCAAAGATTGACTTACAAAATACAATTCAGTCTATATCTTAACATCTGATGAAGGAGTAGAGTCAAAGATTGAATATGAAGTTGGACAGAGGTGTGTGTATTCTGAAATATACCAAACATCAGCATTATGGTCTCATTCATGGGATTTTGTTTATCAACCTCAGTGTTTCAATCTATGTGCCTAAAAAAGGCCACAAAAGAGTGGATAAGAATGATCTATGGTATGAAGTCATAGAGTGTCTGAAGGTGGACAAGCATCCAAAAGCTTCTGAGGTTTGTTGAGGTGTAATCAACATGTGATGCATCCAATAATTATGACCTATCTTATTGTTCTCAGCATTTTTGGGCCAAAATCCTTTGGTATTGGAGTAAAGATGTGAAAGAGGAATCTTTTAAAAAGGCTTCTCAATCAGATTTCAGATTTCATTGCATGGAAAGCCAAGAGCTTTTGCAGTCAGATTTGACACAATGATTAGAAGCTTCTGTGTTGGCTGGTAAGAATAACTTTTGGAGTTCATGAATAAGCTCGATGCTAATTCTAATGTCATTTTTCATTTTTCATATTTCAAGACACCATTCAGGTGTTCAAATTTGATGAAAGGTCTGGATCACAAAAAACTTGGAGCTGAGATGGGTTTTATATCTGTTGGCATGTATCTTCAATCCCACCTCAACTGCAGGCAAGTGACCAGTTTCTGGCCTGTGTCAGAGATCTAATTGATTGGAATCAGGATGATTCAATAAGTTTAACCTGCATCTAGACCTGCAACAAGCCATTCAGTCCTGACAAGGAGACTCAAAGATTTTGCTTGAATTACAATCATTGGTATCATACCAAATATCTCAAAGTCATTTCTTCAGCAGAGTCTGTTAAATCCAGGCTGCCTTGCACTGATATCAATTCTGGCATTGTAGAGGAACTTTTTAAAGCACTTTTGCTCTGTCCTATTAAAAGAGGAATGACAGCTGGAGTGTGTGGAAATGGATAGGCTATTTTCAGGCTAGGAAGTGGTATGATCAGTTGGTGATCAGAAACTTACCTCTGCCTGATGACTGGATCATGCAATTGGGTAGGTTTGACATCAGATGGATCATGCCTACAAAAAAGTTGCCAAGCATCATCTATTATCAATGTCCTGTCTGTCCCAAATACTGGCTTTAGATAATTAAATGTATAGAACCAACTGACTTGTTGTGCTACACTTTCATTTCCAAAAGTTTGGACAAAAGTTTGAACCCAATTGCAGGCTCTTTAGATAGCTTGACTCTGATGTTTCATCCAGTAAACATACTGGACTATAACATGCATATGAGTTTTGATTTGCTTCTGCAGAAATCTCAACACAAGACTTGAAAATAATTGCAAATAGGACATACCTGGACATCCTTTGAGACCATTGCCTTGTTGATCTGCTGTTTGATGTTGCTTTGAAGTTCATCTGACCTTGTCCACTCTTGACCAAGACATGAAAAAATCTGAGAAACTGTGGTGTTATTGCTTCAGTTTCTTACAATCCAATTCAAATTGAGATCATAGACTCACCTTCTCATTCCATGTAATGTTCTCAGAGGTCTGTGCAGTCTGACATGCTTTAGCCACTTTTGACATATTTGCAAACAAAGTCATAGTAGTCATAGGCTTGGTGCTGGGACAAGTATTGAATAATGATGATTCATCTGAGGCTGGCTTCTTTTCCTTTCCCTTCTCTGATCTTTGATTCTGCTGATCATCTTCTGAGATTTGTTCTTGCATCTTACTTTCTTTGTTAAGTCCTTGATTTTGATTGGAAGCATTAGGCTGTACCTGAGAGATATGTTCAGATGACATTAGTTGCCATTCAAAAAAGTTAGATATACACAGATATTTCATGCTTCATTTGAGAAGACCTGGTAGATCTTGAATTTTTCTTGGATTTGCCTTTGGACTTGAGAGCACAAGGCACAAAGGTGACAGCATCATAGAAGAATTTGTCTTGGAGGCTCTTGACAAAGATTGAAGTGCCCTTTGAGGTCTTGCTGATAGTTGCTAGTAATTGAGCTGGTTCTTCCTGGTAGGATAGAGAAAATGATGACCGTGCAGATAAAGATTGCTCATGCTTCATTGAAAATAAAAGAGAAGAAGAGGATTCTGGCACCTATATATTATCCTCAAAAGAAGATGCAGAGCCAGGTGAAGGCTCAGGATAGTCAGATTCTTTCAATAGTCCATCTAAGGATAGATTCAGACAGTCTGATGCTGTGTCTGTATTTATCACCTGATCCATGTCCTCATCATATGGTAAAACTTCAGACTGGTCCTCTGCAGCAATATAAATATCTGAAGAATGATCCTATGCCTCTATTTGATTAGAGAATATGAGGTCACTAGAGGACTGGCTGGGTGTCAGCTGAGTCTTCATCTGACTGGTTGACTTGTGACTTGAACCAGCCAAAGGTTTTTTGAAGAACTATGTTTTACCAGTCAGCTTTAATTTAATCATCAGATTTTTGAAAAAATGATCTACCTTTGATGACAATAGAGACTTTGGAAACCTGAATTTCTATCTTTGATGAATAAGGTAGACAGATCCAAAGCAGGTATCTTCTCATTTGCTGGGGTCTAATTTTTCTGGAGGCACCCACATATAAATGATTAATCAACATAATCAACAAGCCAAAAACATGACAGTTTGAACAGGTAAAAAGAAGTAGATACCTGATGTAAAGATGCTGGCTCCAATTCAGGGTGTCTGTGCTCAGATAATTTTAAGGACCTCAACATGTCATGAGAATAAATCTGAACTACTGACCCTGAGGCTAAAGATGTCATGTTCAGTTGAGAACTCTGTGACACTGGAGCTTGAACAGAATCTCTCATATCTGGTCAAATATAATCAATTGTGTTGATGTTCAGGTCAGAACAACCAATAAACCAACCTTCAACATCTTCAGAGGTAGATCCTTCTGGAATTGAATCATTCAATTCAGACAGACCACTTGAAGGTGTGCTTCTGAGTTTTATAGGAGATCTAGTTGTTGCCTGAAACTCTTTTACAATGGCATTAAGCACCCCTTTTGGCCTTCCTCTTTCCTTCTTAATCATCTGATGACATGCATCATTCTCAATGATATCTATGGCTAAACCAAAGAATTAAGATTGGATTATCAGCATGCTATCAAGATCAGAACAGTTAATTTCACAATAGCTTACTTGAATTCTACAGTTTTAAACCTGCACTAAGACAGAAATTAGCAAAAGAGCTTAGAAAATAATGCAAAAGATAAGGTATGCTCACCTTCTTGCTTTCATCTTGTGATTTTTGTCTGGCTTAAACCATCATATCCATGATGTCTTTGCACCATACTTTAGAGGATGATCCAGGTGACTCTACATTAGGCTCCAGTGCAATTTCAGCTCTGATAGCTTCTAATATTGCAGCCTGGTATTCTATAGGATGGTTTGGTAGTGCTCCCTACAATCCAGGGACCTCTTGTTTTTTTGACCAAGTATGCCAGTCTGTTGTGCATAAATTAATGAGTCTTTTAATATATATGATAATCTAGTCAGACTCACTATATGTCTGAGGATTATTCAAGAGAATGCTCATCATATGGGATTTATGATGAGGATTCACTGATCCACAGTAATCCATATAGGCCAAGAAGGAATCCAAAACAGATGATGTCCACTATATGCTTTGTAGCCTAGACTGATAGGATGAATATTCACTGAGAACTTCATGAATGAACTTCTCTCTTATCTTGCTTAGCACCAATAGTTCCCTTTCAAAGGTCTCATATTTGGAGTACAAATGATTCCAGTGATGTGAAGGCCCAAGAAGATGTAGCAGTTCCTGAAAACATACAATGATGTGATTGCGAAATCTGATGCCATTCCTATAATGAGTGGGAATTAAGACAACAAGCTCATGATTGTAAAGGAGCTGATAAGTTTTGTTATTCAATATGAGATCTCCGATGTGGTAACTTGGAATAGAGGCTAAGTTTGAATGAGTAAGATCTGCATCATGCCACCACTTATCAAAGTGTTGAAGATTAAAGTGGTGTTTAAAGGCCATGAGGTTGCAGCAATAGGAGAATTGACCAAGTGATCCATACATGAAAAAGAAATATGTTATGCTGACTAAATATTGCCAAATTCAGATGATCAATAAGCTGATAAGCCAGATAATATTTTCTGTATTGAAATCAGCTCAACTCAGTACATTCAAGCAAAAATGCAAGACACTAGCTTATTTCATGCATTCTCATTGTACAACAACCAACATTTTGTGAGTCCTTATTTTGAAGACCATCCTCCAGCTCACCTATCACAGTGATATTCTGCAAGGAAATCACTACTGATTGATATCAAGTATGTAAGAACAAATAAAGCCAGTATATAATCAGATCAAACAACCATGAACTCTTTTTTCAACTCCAAGATCTTGGCCCATTCCTGCAACCTACTATCATGGTCAGACAGAGTTAGATTAGTCCTACTGTAAGCATGTTTGCTATGAGATTGTCTAGACTCCATTGTGATGCTGTCCAGGTTAGGCAAACAATGAGCAAAGAATGCTGCTACAGTAAATGAACTGTGAGGAGGTGAAAATCCAACATGTAGTTCTGTGATAAGAGTATTGGTGCTATCAGATTCAATCTTGTGATGTCCTAAGCTGTAGCAGAAGAGTAGACCAAGTGTCCTCAGATTAGGACAATGTTGCAGGACAAGGGATATTTTTTATAGAGTGGCTCTTGGAGGCTCATCCCAAAACACCCCAACAAGAGAATTTGAAGATAAGGCAAACTGAAAACCAAACTCCTCAAAGCCTCATCATCAATCCTGCAAGTGCCTAGATCCTCCAGCTCTAGGGCTGTCAAAGACATCAAGCTGTGCAAAGCAGCCAAACCATTTTTGGAATCTGAAGACCTTCATCTTCCAGTGGAAAAAAATTCTTATCCCATGGCATCTTCAATCTAAATCCTCCCAGATTCTCCTGAACCAAAAATTCATGTTCATCATCATCATCATCATCATCATCATCATCATCATCATCATCATCATCATCATCATCATCATCATCATCATCATCAGTGTCTTTATCAGCTTGTTCAAGTGTTGTGAAAATGCTGAAGAAATGCAGAATGACATCTGCTGAACAATATTCTTAATGGATTTTGATAATAAGACTTTGAAAGGTTATGAGATGGTTGGATAGTATGGATATAAGAGCTGGAAAACCAGTGTCTGTAGGTATGACACTAGTGTTATGATGAGGATAGGGATTAGGTTCCATATGAATGTTGAGATCTTTGATATGAATCCAATGATTGAGAATACAAGTAGTCTTCTTCATCACAGATCTTCCATGAATAATAACAAAAGTAAGGCTGATGAGCTGAGGAAGGAATGCAGTGGATGTCATGACCTCTGGGCAGATATAACATAAGGTGAGATGCTGCAAGAAAGAGCAATTCAGATTTGAAAGAGTGTTGAGAATGATCCTAGTGTGAAAAGAGCCAGAAATATAGACCAGAGTTTGTAGATGAAGCAACAAGTTCTGAACATCAGGTGACAAAAGCAGGCCAGATGGTAGTATCAGGGTTCTCAGTCCAGGAAGTAGATATCTGTCCAGATAGTGAATCAGATAGTCTCCCTTATCTACCAGCTTCATACAATGAAGTCCAGGCAGAAGGGAGAGGGAGTCTGAGGATGAGTTCTGTCTGTGTCAGGTTAGCAATGTTTGAAAAACATGCTTGTCTTGAGACCTTAGTGCTTTTCTGTTGGCACAGATTGCTTTGACCCTATGTGCATATAAATAAAATCTATCCAGATCAGATTTCTTCAGAATCCTGAGAAATCTCTATATAATGCACCAGTCTGAGGTGCTTTGATGTTTTAACAAAGTCAAGCATTCAGTCACCAACTCCCAAACTCCACTTGTATCTTGACAGGATTGGACAAGATCATCTGGAAGTAGGTGAATAAGAGGTTTTACAGAAGACAGTTGTTTCCACAGAAGTTGCAGAATGACCTCAGAAATAGTTGAAGATGTTGTGGCCAGTGCAGAAAAAGCACCAAGCCGATCAGGACCATTTATGATCATGGTATAAACCAGCTGAAAGATGAGAAAAATCATGTCATGGATCTTGAAGATATGATGCATCTCTGAAGCTCAAGGAAGCAGACTATATGAATCAAGATGAATAAGCACTTGCAAGAACATGTGACTTTGAGCCTAAAGTTGCACATGATATTTGCATCTTATCTTATCTTTTCTGGTGACCAAGTCATAGGTTGTTCATCCACAGTTGCTATGATCTGATACATTTGTTGGTGTCACCATGAGTATTCTTCAATAGCTTTCTACTTCCATGATTAAGATTAGAGAAGCCAGCTTTGTCACAAGTAATAAAAAAAGATTTAATCAGAGATTTGCTCTTTTGAGCATCTTATCTAAAATGACTAGTGTAGTCATTCAACACATCAGGACCATCACAGCTTCTTCTTATTATTGCAGAGGTCACAGAATATAAACATAATTAACCAAGTCCATCTAACAGTCTGGAGTCTGTTTTGGCCTTGCACAACTTGAAACAAGTCTTGTTTCTATTACTTTGAAGATTCAGGAATTTTTATAATGTAATAGATCAAATTCTGACAGTGCTCTAGACCTCACTGTATTTCAACTAAAGCTTGTTCTGACCAAGTATCCTAGATCTTATCCAACTTGAATCAAATATTATTCTCATCAGTTATAGAAGTCATGGAAGAATATGAATAAATGTTCAAGCTTTGGGTGTTTTGTGAGATGTCAAATCAAGCATTCTGGATCTCACTGTTCATCGAAAACAACTTGTTTCTGCCATTTGCAAGATCATAGACAGTGTTGAACTAGGTTTGTGATCACAAACAATGTTTGATGATATGTTAGAGCAAGTTCATCTGATGGTAGGGGAGCATTTCAACCAAGTATTCAAGGCCTCATGAAACTCAGATCAAAGCTTATTCCCACCATTATAAAAATCAGAGAAGATGATAGACC